>CAAKHB010002867.1:169906-184271 GCA_901007665.1 Aeoliscus strigatus | reverse complement strand
CCCCCCCCCGCCCCCCACACACGCAGGTTCGTCGTGAAGCTTCATCTGCTTCTGATCCCTGGAGTCACTGCACTGAAACCTGAGGGACTCTCTGTGAAACCGGTTCCTGTGTGTGCGTGCCCAGATTCTCAAACTGTCTTTGAACTTTGACCTCAGGTGTTATTCTTACAGAGGTTTTCAGGTCAAATGTTGATGATTATGCTTTTTTGATGATCAGCAGCAACATTTAAAATTCACACGTCATTGTTTTTTTCGTGCAGAGGTCAGAGTCAGAGGGTGGTCCGTGAAGTTGGAGAAGATTCTGAACTTTGTGACAGAAAATGGTTCTTTGAGATGTATTAGTTTTAAATCTTGTCTGTCTGATCTCTGGAAGCTTCTGATCAGATATATGAAGAGTCAAAGAACAAAACATTTGATCAACGGATTCTCTGAGGAACTTTGCATGACACTATGGCGCCTCCTGCTGGTCACAGTCGTCTCTTATATTGTGTATTATATAATATTATATACAGTATGTATTATTTGTCACGTTTTATTTGTTTTACTGAAACTTCAGAATGAGACGTCAGAGGCTGGAGGTCTGAAGGAAACGCTATTGATCTCTGTATCGTTGATTTCTGATCAGCTCCTCAAACCGTCAGTTCCAGTCTCACTTGGTCTCTGGATCATTTAACTCTTCAATTCTATTCACATTAAAACAGGAAAAACCTGCTTTTATCAGAGAAACACAGATTTTTGATGAGGTCTGTTAGCAGCCAATCACAGCCAGTGTAATGCTGATCACATGACCTTCGATGAATTCAATCAATATCGATACCCAAGTGAATGGACTGATCAGCCAACAGTTCCTAATGAAGGATCATCATTCATGAAAGTAAATCAATCATGTAAAGTCATTGAAGGACATGAAGTTTAAGAGGTTTGAAAAGAAAAAGTAAACGTCTCTGAGGGAAATGAACGACTCATCATTCATTCATTCATGCATTCATTCACTCACCAATAAAAAAACACAAAATAAACGCATGACAGAAACTCTAAGTTACAGTGAAGAAGTTCAGGGAGACATAAGAGTTTTACATGAATACACTCAAATATAAAGATTTTGTAAAATCCAGGTTTCATTCTTTAAACATTGAAAATGTATTAAAGATGTAAATTATAAACATGAAATCATTTGATTAAAACACAACAGCTATGAAACCAAAGTTTAACAAGTTAAATAAAGTGTATTGGTGGTGTAAAGTAATTCTAAGAAGCTGTGTGTGTGTGTGTGTGTGTGTGTGTGTGTGTGTGTATCTCCTGCTGTGTGTCTGTGTGTTTTCCTGCCATTGACTCATTTCCATCTCACACGTCTGTGAACTTTAAGCAGCAGAATGTTGATTGCTTCTACAATACACTCTGATTCCCTAATGAACAGTCGACACACTCAGCTGAGGAGTTTGTCCTGATTCACCATCAAACACACATAAGTCCAGTTTCTGTCTGCAACAGCTTGAGACCTCCTGTTGCCCCCGGGCCCGCCAGTGCCCCACACAGAACCCACAAAGTGTTTCAGTTTCAGACAGGTAAAAGAGTAACTGAACTATATGTTCTAACAGCAGGAAGTCTCTGAATAAAATAATTTCAGAAGAAAATAATCAGTTTTCTACACCAACAGGGTCCGTTATTCGCCCAGTATTTTATACTGAAGGCCAAAGGAAACCGGACATTAGATACTCACAGCTTTTTTGAAGGCCCCAACCAGAAGTGCTTGGCGCTGTCACTAACTCGACTCAGGTGTCGCGGTTTAATTGCGTTGGGATGACTGAATCTGTAACCGCCGACAGCCATGACAGAACAGATGGAACCCGGTTTGGTGCGAGCATGTGTAGAGTCGGTAAAGTTTGAAAACTACATTACTGAACAAGTTTTGTTCAAAGTCAGGAACCGACTCACGTCAAAATCACGGTTGTTAGCTGCACAGACGGTTAGCTCCAGTTAGCAACGAGCTGAGCAGCGGAAGAATTCTGCTGACAAACTGAGCAACTACTACACAATCATTAATGATACATTTTGGTCGTTTGCTAAAGTCGCTAAAACAGTCTGTTGTTGGCTAACAGCGACTAGCTAACTCCTGCTAGCAACCACTACTAGTCAACGCCTTAGTTACATATGTCTTTGTTAACGAACACCTTATAGCTAACATCTTCAGCAGCTAGCTATCAGCGCTACTAGCCCACTAGCGTTAGCGGTTAACTATCAGCTACCAGCTAACACCTACTAGCGTTAACAGTTAGCTATCAGCTAACACCTACTAGCGTTAACAGTTAGCTATCAGCTAACACCTACTAGCGTTAGCAGCTAACTAACAGCTACTAGCTAACACCGGGCTGTGCGCAGGAGGAGACGGATGCCGCGGACGGATCTTCTCTTATTGACGCCTTCGATAAAACTTTGGAAATATCTCAGGTTTGTTTCACTCGATGTTGTTGTTCAGTGTACTTCTCTACGGCGTATCTAGTATTTTTATGCGGCTAACATCAATAGCATCTGTCGTTTAGTGTTAGCATGTTGTTAAACCCTCCCTATTACAAAACACTAATTTGATAAAAATGATCATTTCTAAATTACAGCATAATTGTGTAGTTGTATTTGTCAGCACTGTTTGTTTACTTGTTACTTTGGGTTTGAGAAATATTAAAACACTAAATCACAGCTTATTTCCTGCATAAAACGAAACATAGTTCTGGGTGGTATGACGGTTTTATATCGGTTTCACTGTATATCACTGTATTTTTTTTCATGAACGACTGTGTGTTAACCACATTTTTCATGATTTAGAGACAAATTGCTGCAGTAAATTGCTTAGAATGGCATATTTCACTGCCATGAGGAGTAAATATTGTAGAAACACATTGGTCTAAACTAGTATTATGTTTGCAGTAACAAAATGTTACTGTTTACAAAGAGGTGTCAGACTGACATGGATGGACTCTTCCAAGCTATTTGGCTGAAGTATTTTCGACGCTGTATCACATATCTGGGATCCAGTGTTTGAATCATCTCCCTGAAGCCGTCTTTCCCAACACTACTCATCTGTACCATGCCTTTGGCCCACTGGATAGTGATAGCATTGGTAATCTCAATCCACCGTTTACTTTTCTTGTCGTAGTTCCCGTAGCAAACGTGTCTTGACTTTTCCCTTGCAGTGCTAACGTTACCTGCAGATGTGGAGGACACAGATCTTAGTTTCATGCATTCTCAATATTCCAAGACATGTTTGCGGCTACAACTGTAGCTCTACAACATTTGTGGCGAATTGTTTGTTCGACGTTGTTTCTTTTGAAAGCTGAAGAACTTCCAAACAACAGACATGGCTCCTCTTATCGGTACAAGTTCTTCTTTATCATGTTCAACTCGTTCTGGAACTTCAGTTTTGGAACTTTCACTCTTTTTATCATGTTCACCGCTCAATGTGCCATAGTGCACTCGACACTCACATACTTCATTGGGTGTAACTGTAAAACAGTCCCCTGTCAAACAATGTCCGCGGTGCTATGTTCCACTGCGTGGTGTTCCCGACATTGTGTACGCTGTAAACCGGTATTCGGTATGAATCGGTATACCGCCCAGCACCAACGAAACATTTGTGAAAGAAGTCTGAAGTGTGTTTGTGTTCAGGGTGTTAAACTGCCAGAACATTCTGAGAAGAAAGAAAGCAGAGAGGTGGACTGTCCTTCTGCAGAGGACTCATCCAACACACCATCAGAGGTCAGTATCGGTCTCACAGGATGCGGTGTGGCTGATGATGCTGGCGGTCACAAAGACTTTCTGTCTGTCCCCAGTGGACGGTGGGTGCTCACTGTTTGACTGCCTGGTCCCAGGATGGCCTGGTCTACCCGGCGACAGTGGTGTCACTGGAAGGTGACCGCTGCAGAGTCCGTTTCAGCAGCTATGGCAATGAAGAGGACGTGGACGTGAGCGCGCTCAGGACTCCACCAGCTCAGGTATATGACTTCCTGGGACGCTCCGTCTCATTGTGTACAGCGAGTTGTTTGTGACCTGAAGAAACATGGATCTGGTTCCAGAGAACAGCTCTGGTTCTCCAACTGGCTGCTGGCGCGTTGACACGACTCTGATGTCTGAACAGAGCAACGAGACAAAACCTCATGTTTGTTTTCTCCTTTGAAGCGTTTTTATCCCTGAACCTTTTCTGCCTGTTAACAAAAGAAGAACCGTCCAAACTTTATGTCCATCAGGACTGGAAGTCCGGCTCTCGTTGTCGGGCAGTCTACTCAGAGGACGGTCTGGTGTATCCAGCTGTGGTGCTATGGGTCAAAGGTCAACGGTGCCGCATTCGCTTTGACAGCTATGACAACGAGGAGGAGTTAGACATCAGCAGCCTGCTGAACCCTGACGAGCTTCATGGCAGAACCAGCGCCAAGGTAGAACCACAGCATCAGGCAGTTCATAGTTTGTCCAGCAGAGGGAGCTCTACACTCAGCACAGCGTCTTGCTGAACTTAATCAACGACTTTATCAACGACTTATCAACGATGATCAAACTGGAGACGTTTTTGTAACGTTCCTGTTGTATCTTCTTATGTAGACCCAGCAAGTAGAAAAACGATCTAATTAAAGATCCGAGTTGTGACCTTTGACCCTGCAGAGCTCCTGGAAGCCCACTTCAGCCAATGTTGACTGGAAGAGGAGGAGGAGAGAGGACCAGCGAGGAGACAGGAAGTGGAGCTCCAGAGGGGATCAGCCCTGGGTGAGTGTAGTCGTCCTGGTTCAGGAAGCTGTGTGTTGATTCCTGAGAACGCCACAAACACCTCATACATGTTCGCAGGTCAAAGAGCGTCCGGCCAGTCACAACAAAGAAACAGGACACCAGACGAAAGATGGAGGAGAGAAACCCACGCCTCCCAGCTCCTCCGTCTTCCCCCCATTTCTTGCCCCTCAACTGAGCTCAGGGGTAACCCCGATGGCCACAGGTGTGAGTGACGTCATGGTTGTGTGAGCGTAAGTGTCTGTGTCTCTTCCAGGAGCCCGTGTCCTTTGTCCCTCCTCCTCTGTGGACGCTCACTGGGACGGACTCCAGTGGGTCTTTGGCTGCTGACGCCGCGTCCAGCATGTTGATGCTGTGGTACATGTGTGGCTTCCACACGGGCAGCTACATGGTGAGTTATAAGCCGCTACAGCGTGTCAGCGCACCAGCTTGTCATACGACACATCAGGTTTCAGCAGTTGATAGATTTCAGTGCTGATTGAATTTGCCCAACGGCACCTGTAAGCTAACTACAGCCTGTTCGTGCTATTAGCCTGTTAATGTCACTTGTCTTTGTGCAGTGAATCCAAACTGAATAATCCCTGTTCTGTTTGTTTCAGGCTCAGCAACAGTTCAGGTCCAAAGACTGAGGTGAGAACTGTTTGCATGTGTGTGTCTGTGCACGTGGCTGCATCCTACAGTCATAACAATTCTATTAGCTTTGCAACGTTATAGCTACAACAACGCACAATCTGTAACGAGTGTCACTGTGACACTTCAAGTTCCAGTCGTCTCTTTCACCCGCTGCAGACCGCCATCCGCCAGACGCTGTGAGACCACACGCCGCCGATTCAGTGTCTGTGTTTTTGTTTTTCTTATTTGTCTCAGTTGCAAGTTTTGAAACTGAAGGTTTTCGTTGTTTGATTGGTCCTGAAGCTCTGCTTCTTTTCAGTGGCGAGTACCGCTGCTACATGAGAGAAGGAATTTATGTTTGTGTTCAAAAATAAAGTCAAAAAGGACAACAATGCTTTTGTTGTTTTGTACATTTGAAGAAACGTTCCACTCACAATCCAGCTCAGTTGTTGGTCCTGTTTCAAATGAGCTGCCGCCGTGATCGTTCATTCTTAAGTGTTTCGACCATTTGGGGGCGCACTTCTCAACCACAGCTGCATGATAGGTCGGACGTTTGCTGCGTTTTCAGATGATTGGCCGTTGGGTGGGTGGAGGCGGGGTCATTGTTTCTGCTGAGGTCAGACATGTTGGCGTCCTGCAAATATTCAGCAAGCTGATGAGGTCAAATGGGAAATTAAAGTGTCTGTGTGTTTTGGTGTCTGGTGACGCACATCAGATCACTTCCTGTCTTAAAGGGACAGTCCTGGTTTGAGAACACCGTTGAGGTCGATCGGTTCACGGTCATGTGACGAGCAGATGAACACGGATCAGAATCAGTGGAACCAGATCATCAGATGATTTGTTTGCGGCTCATCGCTGATTGGCTGCTGGACAGACGACGCGTCACAGCTCCTGCGTCAGAAGCGTCATGTCAGACGCCATCGCACATATAAACGTCCACTCTGCGGACACTACAGTCGCATCCATCAACACCATGTTCTGCAGCAGGATGCTGCTCTTCAGCGCCCCCTGGTGGCTGCTGGTTGTCTGCTGCAATGGGCTGATTGCGGCGCAATCACCTGATGCCACCAAAGCTCAGGAAAGAGAACTGGTGAGTTAGTTTCCTGTTACGGCCCTGAAGAGAATGTTCCATTAATGTTCACTGATGGTTTGGTGTGTTGGCATGCAAATGTTTGCTAATCATCAAAGACAAATGTCTCGATTCTTGTCTCAGGATGAAAATGAAGTTGGTGAGGTGGAATCTAGTCCAATGATCAATTAATGGTCATTGTGCTCCTTTTGTCTGATTGCACTTGAATGCATCATGACGTTTCTTCTGAGGACTAGAATTTCAGGTTAGCCTGAGGTCAGTAGCATGTTATCATGAGATTAGCAATAAGCTAGTCTGAGGTTTGAAGCATGTCAGTGTTAGTTTAGCATCAGATTAACCTGACGGTAACAGTAGGTTCGTGGCACCAATTTTTGATGCTGTTGCATCTGGAACTAGCTGGCAATCGGTACACGTGTGTGACGGTTGATGCCATTTAATCATTTATTCAAAATTCTCACGTCATCTCTTTATTTGTGAACGTGTTGTCCCTCTGCAGATTGAAGCATTACAGGAAGTTCTGGAGCACCTAAAGAGTCAGCAGACACCGTCATTGGTGAAGAAGCTCGGCTGGGTTCCTTCAGTGAGAACCTCTCTGTTCTGGTTCTATAAGGATGTTCGTGGGATATACGTGGATGTTCTATAACATTACAGGATCATTTGACTTAGAACATCAAAGTTCACTTTGAACTCGTCTCTAATTTGTGATGATCCACTTTGTTTCTCTTCCTCCATGTTCTTAAACCATCAGAGAGAACTAGAAGCTCTTTGTTTTGTAACAGCAACAGTTACTGATCAGAACGTGTTGATTCTTTGTGAACTGCGATGAAGTAAACATTTTCATAGAATTTTATTTGTGGAAAACCTGAGATGGCATCTGATACGGTGTGTGTGCGTGTGTCAGTGTGATGCAGGTGAGGTGTGTGCGGAGCGCAAAGGTTCGAGGATCGGGACGTTGTGTGGCTGTCCCAGAGGAACCATGTGTAACTTCAGCGTCCTGAAGTGTCTGTAGAGGTTGAAGGTCACGTTCCAGAAATAAAGGCGGATTTTTCACGTCACAGCATTACTGTTGTTCTTATGTGAGTGAAACGTGTCGGCTGCTGTGACTGCAGCAGCCTGCTAAGTGGTGCATACAATTGCTCTCATCTGGTGGCTTAATGGTTAAGCATCCTCACTCAACTTAATAAAAAGAAAAAAGAAATCAAAGTATAGCCTTGTTTACTCATGTCAACCTAAAAAAGTCATACTGTAGCATTACGGTTTTTTTTTTACATTCTGAACCAAAAAGTCATTTCCCCACGTTTGAGGAAAAAATTCATAGGTTTTTTTTCACTTTTTCAAACCAACAAAACAAAACTTAAAAAAAAAAAATCATATTATAGCTCAAGTCACACAACAGCCGTACTTTTTTCCCCACTTTCCCACCAAAACGGGTTATTTTGATGTTTTCGAACAAAAATACGTCATACTGTAGACTTCCGTTTTGTTTCACTTTTGACAGAAAAAAAGTCACACTATAGCCTTACACTTTTTCCACGTTGTTGATGTTTCATGCTATTTTTTGATGATGTAGAGTTGAAATCACTGGGGATTTCCATAAGGCTCACAACATCTAGGATGGAATTAACAGACCTGTGGAGTCTCCTTGGATGTACTACCAAGTAAGGCCATGACCACACGGAGACGCTTTGGTGTGTAAATATACGTTCTGGATCATTTAGGATGATCATAGACGGATCATGCAAACGCAGGGGCTGAAAACGCTCTTTTGGAACCGGGTCTCAGCATGAAGGAATTCTGGACAGTGAATCTGCATACGTTACCGCCACACCCCCAAACCAAACTCCTTCAACCTCTTGTGCCACCGTTTCTTCTTCTCCCTTTTTGGTGAATTTCAGCAGCACCTATTGGGCTAGAGCAGTGGTTCCCAAAGTGTTGCCCTCCGGAAAGTGCTACAGCTCAATTCAGACACACAAATCAAGACTCTTTCCCACGGCCATATGCTCTAAACAACAAACACCATTTGAAAGCTGCCATTTTGCACCAAAACAACATAGCGAGTTACACTGTTAGTACCATAAATTATCACATTTATTTATACATAGTTCCCTCTCAATATTTCGTTTATACAACACATTCACGGGTGATTTTCAAAAAATCCATGAAAACACTGAGGCAGGATCTCTGTGGCAGGTGGGCGATGGGGAGCTGCCAAACGAATCAAATCAAATCTCAAATTCCTCAACTGTGCTGAGTGTTTCACCTTTCAGTCCTTCCGGGTTAAATCCGTCCGGTCCTGGTCAGAGTCCATCAGCTGTCAGCTGATGATAATGAGTCCAGATGGAGAAAACCTTTGTATCAGTTTCATCTTATTTCTTGATCCGCCGGGCCCCGTCCTTCAATCCGTCCTTCACCTCATTCACAAACGTCTCTCGGACTCTTCTGAGTCGCCTGCCGACGTCCTCCAGGTCGCCGGGGACTCTCCCAGCCTCGTCCCGGACCTGCCGCAGCGTCTGGGACCGCATGACCCGCTGCGACGCGTCCCGCCCGGCGATCTGAGCCTTGGTGATGGCGTAGGCCGTTATCTGTGCCGCCCTGCGGATCGGCCGAGACTCGGCCAACTTCTCTACAACTCGGAGGTTGTTGATGAGAGAGAACAACATGCGGGACAGCATTTTAGTGGCGTCGACCGGAAGAGCCTGGCTCAGTTAGCTTCTTCCAGCTACCAGCCCGGTGCCAACGCCACGGATGGTTCAGCCCTAAAACAGAAACGACTGTACTTAGTTGTAGATCAAGAATTGACGGCGTAGTGGTAACATGCTAGTTTATTTCAATTTTAACGGATTATACACGACGTTAAAGAAGTTTCTTACTTCTCCCGCTAAGTGACCGGATTTTCAATGACAGAAGTGTGGAGCGACGACGTCTTCTTCTATAATTTATGGTAGTGTGCTGAGAACGATTTGGTGCGTTACCGCCACCTACTGGAATGGAGTGTGGTTCAAACGGCCACTTCGGGTATGATAGTAGCCGATTGATCCACACTTGTGGTACCCCCTCTAAATAAATTACAACTTGGAAATTATAATAATGATTAAAAATCAATATTATTCCCATTCGATTACTCACTCCCAATTCATAAATACATAGACAGTTAGATGTTTAGTACTATGTCTGTCTGAGAGAAATGACGTGTCAATGGCTGCAACATAAAAAGTGACAAAGCCAACTTCACTGTGAGATGACGTACTTCCGCTCCAGTACGTCACGTCCGGCCTCTTTTCTTTCACCGACTCATCGGACCACCGCTTCGAGTCTCTCCAATCGGAACGTCGACGGACTGCGGCCATGCGGGTGTTCGTGTTGCTGGCGGTAACGGTTCTCTCCCTCAGCCCGGCGCTGGTTCGGGGAGCCGAGAAGAAGAAGCTGCAGATCGGCATCAAGAAGCGGGTGGAACCCTGCCCCGTGAAGTCCCGGAAAGGAGACGTGCTGAACATGCACTACACCGGCAAACTGGAGGACGGCACGGAGTTCGACAGCAGCATCCCCCGTAACAGCCCATTCACCTTCACCCTGGGCACCGGCCAGGTGATCAAGGGCTGGGACCAGGGGCTGCTCGGCATGTGCGAGGGCGAGAAGAGGAAGCTGGTCATCCCCGCAGAGCTGGGCTACGGGGACCGGGGAGCTCCTCCGAAGATCCCCGGAGGAGCGACGCTGATCTTCGAAGTGGAGCTGCTCAGCATCGAGCGGAGGGCGGAGCTCTGATGGAGGACATGGAGGCAGAGGGACTTCACCAGGTACAAGACACGGGCCGGTAGAAACAGCTGCAAGCGTCAGACGTGAATCCCTGCTTAATGAACGATTTCAGCACTCAGTCATGGAGGGAAAAGTGTTTGATCAAAAACAGCTTTGATTGAAGCTCTCTCAGGTAGGTCTACCGTGATTGGTTCATTCAAAAGGTCCAACATATTGCAAAGGTGCGCATGGAAAATAACATTTGATATGAGCGTCGGTTTGTGAACGTGCTCATGTTGTCTGACAGTAGTCAGTAGTCTGTCTGAGCTCCAACTTCAGTTTCCCTCATTTGGAGCATCAACGTGTTTCCAGAGTCACACTGACCTGATCTCTGCCTTTGTTCCAGGACGTGCTGCAGTATCCAGGGATCATCGTACTTCCGGTGGTGATGACAGAACATATGGACGTTCATCACCTGGCGAAGCCACCGCTGCTTCGTGAGCTCAGATTTACAGGAAGATAATAATAAAGAATCAAGAGCTTTACATTTGTAGACTTTGTAGTTCTGATGATCATTATGTTCAATTTGTGAGAGCACACAGTTCAGTGCACAGATACCTGGCAGGTGGAAGACACAACTTTTTGTTCACCTGAAATGTTTGAATTGTGATAATAAAAGTTGGAAATTACAGAAACATTCAGTGTTTTATGGTGTTAATTTATGATGTGTGAACTGCAGCATTGTCACCATGTTTTGTACATAAAGGCTGAAGTCAACACAGGAGAGAGGTCAAATACGAGCTCGGGATAACATGTCACCACATTGAGTTGGAACATACAACTTTCATTCCATAGTAATGTTGAACACTGTAGAAGGTCATGCAGAACAAATAAACCTTCACCGACTCCACACACTGATCTTCATGTACTCCAGCTTACAGTTAAACTGTTCTTCATTTTTTTCTTTCGTCTAACGTTGATAAGATCTAGTCGGTGAACTGATGAGCTGGTACCAGCAGAGGGCGAAACTCATCGTACGTAGTTATGGAACTGAAGCTGTTTCACCCGGAGCTGTTCAAAGGACGCACACAGGAAGCGGAAGTACGTTTCGGTGTAAGCTGGGTAGCCGTAGGACTTCTACCCACAATTTGTTCACAATGTCTGCCAAGTTGAGCGCGTTGAATAGTGATTCTTACATCGACATCAGTCGGTACCGGGACCAGCACTTTATGGTGAGTGAGAAAACTGGACAAATGAGGATATTAGCAAATGTTTGTGAGGCTCACGCGCGGCGTTAGCTTAGCGTTAGCAATAACGGCGTTCGAACGTTGAGTAGGTGCAGTGTTGTACCTTCGTTCGTTGTAAACGAATTCAGATCCGACGATATAGATCTCCAGATATCCCTCATGAAGTACTCGGAGCCACATCACTCTTTCTATGTGAACTTCCCGAAAAACGAAGTGAAAGTAGCTGAGAGAACTGTGATGTTTGTGTTCAGGGTGATCGCTACGAGCAGGAGAAGCTGCTGAAGCAGAGTAACACTTTGTATGTGGGAAACCTTTCTTTTTACACCACCGAGGAGCAGGTAGGATCCACTGAACATGAAAATATATTCCATACGTCCTCCCTTTAACTGATAACTGTTCTGACGTCAACGTCCGATGTTCACTTACTATTTTGCCTGAGCAGGTTCATGAGCTCTTTTCGAAAAGTGGAGATGTCAAGCGCATCATCATCGGCCTGGATAAAGTGAAAAAGACAGCCTGCGGATTCTGTTTTGTAGAGTATCCTTTTAGAAAAGCCTTAATGTACTTTCACGTACTGCACAAGTAGAGTCAGCAGTCTGCTGGTTTTAACACAGACTTCATGCGCTGGATGGAACTTAACTGCAGCTGTTCCAGATACTACGTACGTGCAGACGCAGAACATGCCATGCGCTTCATTAACGGCACACGACTGGATGACCGCATCATCAGGACCGACTGGGACGCCGGCTTTAAAGAGGGGCGACAGTACGGCCGAGGCAAATCTGGTGGACAGGTAACAAATGTGACACCATCAACACCTCAGTATCCTTCTCTTCATGGCCTCAGACTCTAAACACATGTTGGCCTTTGTCTGTCTAATTTCCTAGATCCGAGATGAGTACAGGCAGGATTACGACCCAGCCCGAGGCGGCTATGGAAAGTTGGCGCTGCAGCATCGAGTGTCAGAGGGACGCAACAGCTTCTAATCCACCAACATCACTGCCGCTGCAACAGACTGACTTGGATGGTCCAGCACGACACACCATCACATGTGGTCCTCATGTTTCCACGTGGACCACTGGACTGCAGCTGGATTTCTTTGTTAGATGTGAACTAACTGTCATCTGCATTCAGACACAATGAACAGTTGAACACATTGACGATCCAAAACACGTCAGACTCCGACCCTCTGGGGATGTTCATCAACCGTTTTCTATGAGTGAAATACGTCCCAGTATGTGCATACTTTTTTTTAAAATAAAGGTTTGTTTTTTTACAATTTTAAATGGTGTTTGTCCCTCTGCCAAGGAGGTCATGGTTCATGTCAAACTACAATTTCAATTTGTTCACAGCATTTTGTCAACTTTTTTTCTTCATTTACATCATGCAAACACAGTTTATGGTGATACCTCTGCTGTGTATACCAACCTATCATCACTCACTGTGAAGGCTGAAGTGAAGCTCCTCTTCACACCTTTTCCCAGTGTCTCATCTCATGAGTTCTAAAAATGAACACAAGATGGCAGAAGAGGCAGCAGTTCCTGCTTGAGATGGACGTGGAACTAGCAGTCATCAATGTACATCCAGTGAGTAAAAGATATTTCTATTAACACATTTACACAATAGCTGGTTCAGTTCATATACATACATAATGAACGTGTACTGATCCAAATGATATTTTCTGTGTACGAGCTCATCGATGGGTTTGTCTGTGTGGTATTTGTTTGGCCCAGATATCTGCCACATTGGTCTGAAGCATCCGTTTTGAAAAGTGTATTCGCCAGCTCATTTCCTTCAAATAAATCACAGCACGAAAGCAAATGTGCTCTGCGGTGTGATTCATCCACTTCACTGAAGCTCCACATAATACGGTTCTTGTCCTCAGTTCAAACAGGGTTAAGTGCAGATCATACAAAGCCGCAGTTGATTAGACATCATGGTGATAGAGGTCTGTTCGGAAAACGAGGACTCACTGAGAAGCTGATTGCCCTGGATCCAGACGATGCTGTGACGTCCTTGTGACAGCCAGCAGGCTTCATCGACTCATTTCATGTTGGTCAAATGTGACAATAGAGATTATTATTATCACTAAACCTAAGTGGGGGGAACCTTCCCAGTCCAAATTGTAAACACGTATAACCTTATTTTCCATTCCTGTTCATGTGGTGCCGCGCCACTTCTTCCATCTTTGAATGTTTTGATGTGATCGTGAGCTGGTGCTTCCTGGCCAACTCACACCAGGACTAGAAAACAGTAAAAGAATAAGTCAGTGGGAAAACAGGGTTCCTGTTATCAACGGGTCAATTTGATTTCAACCTGAATTGCTTTTCATGGTGCAGTCAGCATCAGGCGCTTTGGGACTGAGCAGGAGTAATATGAAAACATGATCTCCTATCTATATTACATGTCATTATTGTGTAGAATATACCTTTTGTTAGAGCCATCAGACAATTTAAGAAATGATTAAGATTTGTGTTATCTGGCCTTCTTAGAATCTGGAGACATCTTGGGTTTCAGTGATTAGATGGAGCCGCACAAACACATTTAATTAAAAGTTGTGCAACTCACTGTCTGATATTTTTCCGCAGAGGGGAGATTTGATTGTCTGAGATAAATTCTGTGATTAATTCCAAATTTGGAATCAGAATCAGAATATTGACTCCATACATAACCTCTGGGGAACAGGAACCAACTTTAATCAGCAAGTTATGGAAGGTTTCTTTGCTTCAAAACATCACTGCAACAAGACTGATTTATCTCACGATTGTATGATTCAGAGAAAACTGCTGGTATTTGTCTGCCAGTTACTAGTTAACTCCCTGTGAGGTCAGTCATCAACTGTGACTGATGAACGAATCAGGTGCGTGAGACAGAGACTGGCGGGGAAGAAATGTGACAAATGCTGGTCCCATTCTCG
>CAAKHB010002867.1:152324-169886 GCA_901007665.1 Aeoliscus strigatus | reverse complement strand
AAGTTGTGTGTGTGTGAACACACTGCTCATACTGAGTACTCATGTGTTCAGCGGCCGTCTGCTGCGTCTCTGAAGCTGTTTGACCACCTGGGATGGGAACACGCTCGCAGCTTACAAAGACAATTTGAGCCAAGCGTCCTTGTTACTAATACAATACCACTGTTCATCAGTAGATCTGTTGTCACAGCATCCTCAGCGGAGGTGGTCGGCTGATGGAGCAGCAATCTCCTCCTGCCAGCAGACAGAGACAGAACCCGTTTGTTTCTTGTTCAGATGTAGAGCAGATGGCAGCAGAGGGGCTCTGGTCATGGCTTTATGATTATTATTCACCTCCATGACAGTCGCATCACGGGCGTTCCACAGTGAAATAAACACAGTGAAACAGTGAGTCTTGTGGGTGGAACTGATGACGTGTCCAGGGGCTGCGGCTGTTCAACCCACGCTGCCTCAACAGCTGTTTTCAATCAGGAGGTTTGATCACTGTCAGCAACACTCACACATTCACAAACATGTACATGTACCACAGTATGACTACAGTACTACGGATGTACCACAGTACTACTACAGTACTAATGATGTACTACAGTACTGCTGATGTAGTACTGTAGTACATCATCAATCCTTGTGGTTTTCACCATGCCGGGAATCTTCTACCTCATTGTAATTCTTTGACTCCCTCCAGGATCACTTAGCGTGTCTGAATCAACAAGACAACTGTCAGTCCGTTACCTGGTCCGGCCCCTCGGTCCAGAGACATGCTGGACCTTTAAGTTTGGAATGAAAGGAACTACGTCACCATGATTACACACAGGAGAATCAATGGAGAAGCTTCTCAGTCCTGGAACAGTACAGAGGATATTTTCACACTCACATTTAAAAGACATCTGAGAGCGAACATGTCGGCTGGCTCAGATGAGACGAAGTGATCTCCCACATGTGTGAGAAAATCACTTTTCCTCCTCCACCACCGCAGTGTGATTTCATATTCTGTGCAACTGTAAGGTAATTCCATGGCACCACGCCGATATGGCAACAAATGATCAACAGGACAAATAGCAACAATCCAATTTTCAATTTGGTTTTTCAAAGGAGAGGTTGGTGACATTACACTCCCATCTGCACAATGTCCCACTGAGGGAATGGGTTTGTAGTGAAACCTCAAGGATAAAAACAGATTGAAAGGAGCACTGACGTTTCAGGGGTTTGTTGTTACTGTGTGTGTTTTATTTCACACCACATTCTGCTTGTATCAACCTGAACATTCTGTCATCTTCCATAGTAAGTACAATACGTGGTGGTTTGGAATGAGAAGCTGACACGATCAAATCACTGTTCTCCAGGGGGAAATATCAGTGTTCCAGATGGCGGAGGTGTGGAAGTAGACGTGTGTCTGCACGTCAGGTTGTGGTTCAGCCAGACTCCTCAGTGTGAGGTGTGTTTGAACCACAAATAAAACACACAAACCAGGAGGCAACCCACAGGTCAACACAACCCACAGGTCAACACGTCAACACAACCCACAGGCCAACACAACCCACAGGCTGACACATCAACACAAACCACAACACAACCCACAGGTCAACACAACACTGAGCTGTTTCAGTATGTTGAAGATTCACTGGTTTTGAACTGATACCTGCTGATGCTCAGTGACACAGGACACAACTGAAGACAGCACCGTGATGAAAACAGTTTAGGAGTAATTTTACAATTTGAAAGACTCTAAAGTTACCGGAATGCAGACAGTCAACTTCTGATTATGCTATCTCATCCTACCATAGTTACTTCAAATGATGTCACAAGTAGTTCTGCTGGTGAAGACCTTGAAAACACTGAAGGTCACAGAGATCCAGTTATACAGAACCTCGGAGAACAATCTGACTCACATAGCAGCAGATCATCACGCAGAGGGAGGACAGAGGTCACACACACACACACACACACACACACGATCTTGATCAGGGACAATGTGGCAGCTGGGGTTGTGGGTGAATCCTAATGACCTACTGCTTCTGGTTTGTTTGTGTTTCTGAGGTTTGTGGCTGACTGATGCTCAGGTCATGTGACCCCGGCAGACGGTGAACTGATCGATCGGAATCATCATTCAGAGTTTTTCCATTCGTTTCCCAAACAGCCTAATTGGCATTTCACCTGTTTGCAGCACATCAACATGATGGATGAGAGCGTCGGACCGGAATATTCATGATCTCAGGTCTGAGGTGACAGATTCCCACACTGATAAAATGTGTCTTTATTTATTGCAGCTGCGATGCCTCTGGGTTCAGACCCAGCCAGCACTTAGCTTTCACCTCCAAAGACAATCTGAGGACAACATGCTCCCTGGAGGGCAGAGAACTGGGCAAAGTTTGGCTGAACTTCCTCTAACAAGCCTGAGGGGAAGAGATCAGAGACGTCTCACTGCAGGTTAGTCGTTTTATGGCCAATCGTTTTACTTCCTGATGATGGACTTTCACCTGCTTTCAAACCAGCAGTCATCTACGATTCCTCGGAATTCATTCATCAGCTCCTGTTTGCTCCGGTTTCACGTCGCAGGTGAGCTGGACGAGACACCAGCTCATCAGGGCCACATGAAGGACAGACAACCATTCACCTAGAGAATTAACCTTAGCATGCTGCTGGAGATGGGAGGAAGCCGGAGAACCTGGAGAGAACCCACGCATACACGGGGAGAGCAAGCAAACTCCACATGGAGAGATCCCAGGAATCGAACCCTCCTGCTCTGAGGTGACAGTGCTAACCACTGCACAATGTGGCTCTGCTGCGCCTTCTGCTGCTGATGTTTTGGTGTACTGCACTACTTGTAACATTAAGAAAAGAGCCAAGATGTTGGACAAGAAAATAAACCTGTCGTCTTCTGGACTGAAGCATCCTGCTACCATTTATCCATTTTAAGGTTCAACGAGTGAATTTCCTGCTTTAACACAAACAAGACCAACCCCTTTGGGGTTCACCATCTGACGACCTCAGCCTGCTGCATCCAGCACTCACACTCATACAGTTCTTCTTCTTTGTGGAATTGGACATTTGGTGTTGAAACCTCACGAGCTAGAACAGAGAAGCTCCTCTAACATTGTTAGTATCGTTATCGTCTCATTCTGTCACCACCATCATCAGGGTGTTGTGCTGCTGAAGGGATGTGGATTCTCTGAGGACATTTTTCCGTCAGTTTCTCTCCATCTATTTTTGTCACTGCCCCTTTCATCAGGATGGACCAACCAATTCATCTGCAACCACAACGTTCTCATTCAAAGTAAATTCAGATTGGAGCATGAGAATCTTATTCAGACATCTGTTTGAAGCTTCCCAGTCACATGACGGTGAGAAGATGCTGCATCAGCACAGGAGAACAGTTTATCCTCCACCACACCTCACAAAGATCATCCCTTCACGAGCATGTGACTAGACCACAAGTCCTCCAACGACCTGACCCCAGAATCCCGGAGTTTGGAAGACAAATGTTGAGTTCTGCCCCTGAAGGACAGGAAACCTTCAGAAAGGTGCTCACAGACAAAAATTAAATGAAATAAAAAATGAATGAAGAAAAAATAAGAAATTAATAAAAATGCTGGAACCTCAGATTCCGAATGAGAGTTGCTGGACTCAGACCAGTGTCACAGTCTTCATCGTTCCTGTGTGTGTCCGTGCATGCACACACGCAGGATCGCCAGTACACGCACGCACACACATACACACACCTCCCACCCAGCGGCTGCTGTCACTGTGGCAGCGGAGCTGCAGGAGGAGAGAGGAGCACAGAGCGGGTGTCACTGCCTCTGCAGTCTGGATTGTACTCTGCAGCATCCCGTCTCATCCCGTCTCAACATGACGCCGAGGAGCCGGAGTGTCTCTGGGATCAGAGCGCTGGTCACCTGGATGCTGCTCGGCTCCGGGGGGGCAGGTGAGCGCCTGTTCCTCACTTATCTCAGACACCCAGATGGATTATTATCATTATAATTATTTGTAGCAATATAATATAATATAATATAAAATTATTTGTTGTTATTGTAGTATTGTTATTATTGCTACAATTATTATTGCTATAATGATAACAACAACAATTCTTATTATATGATGAATCTCTTGTGAGAGGAAGAGACTGCTTTTTTAAAATTATATTTTATTCAAGTTTTGTTCGAACTGTCCAGCAGTGTATTCTCTTCCCCATGACAAAACTATTCAGTCTGTCACTCCCTTGTTTCTGCTCCCCACAATCTGTGCATTACCGAGGTATCCGGGAAGTAAATCACCCGAAACAAACCAGTTCTAATGTTGTTTCTGTAGTTTAGAAGACTGTCGAAGACAGTTTTCACTGTGGATCTGGTAAATTATCCGACGGCTGCGGGAGCTCGTTTCCATCCTCTGGGGATTTGTGGCTGTCAGGTTGTAAACGAGAGCGAAACCAATACGTTGCTTATTTTAGCTTTTCTAGCATTTGATGTTTTCTCATGAGAGAAAAAGGGAGGGAGGGACATTGTTTTATCAGTGGAGATGTGCATGTAGGAGGAGGAAGAGGAGGGGGATGCAGGTTCTCTGAGTTTTTACTTGCAGGAAGGGTTTAATGTAAAGTTCGATGCTGCTCAGAGGTTTAGTGTGTGAGGAAGAGGCACTGACTTCACAACCACATTTACAAACATATGATATGAACCTACAGTGTAGCTTATTCACCATTTCACTGTCAACAGTTAGTGGGTTGTTTCAAGTCTTATTCGTTACACATACAAACTGAGGCACACTAAAAAGCACATTTAATTAAAAAAATGTTTAAAATGGTAAAAAAAAAAAAAAAAAAAAGTTGGTCTTACCTTTACTTATAAATGCAGTCTATGCGTCCCTCTTTCTGAACAAAAGCATCATAACTTGTTTGTAGAAATGTTCCTTATCGTCCCTCAGTTTTAAAAGTCTCTGTCTCACTGGAGATCGTCGGTCTTCCTTTAATTATTATCGCCTTCTTCGACTGAAAGTCCAGTTTAGAAAACTGTTGGAGTTTAGACATGTAATCTGCCTTTTTGAAAGTAAAAACAAATGGATGCTGCACTTGACTTGCTGACTGTATGTAGATTGTAGCCATGTCTATGGATTGTAGCTAGCTGACACTTATTCTACGGCTGACGACGGAGTGGAAGAAGAATCCGCGGGCTCACTAGTGCCCCCTAGCACGAGGCTGGCGAACTGCTGCCTCTTCACAGCCGTTTTACGATCGCACAGCACACGTATACCGATACACACACATACCGTGTAGACAAACAACACTGTACATTATATACATCAGCTTGGAAATTTACTTCATATAGCAAGTGTTTGAACATTTGAACAGTGAGACGTCAATGCGGTCAGCAGTCATTGGCACAGGCAGCTGGTGCCTCACCATACGTCATCGCTCAGTATTTCAACGGGACATCACAAAAAAAAAAAAAAAAAATCCAGCGAGTTTTGAGTAAAAAGCACCTAAAATTGGAGTTGGATGGATGATGGGGGCATTTTGAATTCATGGATGTCTGACGTCATAGCCTGAATACATTGGTGCTGCTCCAGAGTTTTGCTGAATATTGGTCAACCTGCTAATGATGGGCACATTTAGTCGGTGCTTGAAGTCCTAGAACATTAACAAGTGGACGCAGAAATGTTGTACAAAAATACTCCTCGTAGCCAGCAGAGGGCGACTCTACCTGTGTGTACCCGTCTATCCCTGTGACCAGCAGAACGTGGTCGGTAACCTACCATCATCTTATTTCTACCATTGAAAATCACAAAGAGGACCTTTACTGCACCGTCTGATATCCGAGTGACACCAACATCAGACTCTTCATCTTTCACAATGGATTCTGTTTCCTGAGCAATGAAAAGGTTTCAGCTCTGTGAGAGACAATTCTATCATTCATCTTCCTTTAGATGTTTCAGTCATTGTCACACTCATCGTCCTCAGATTCCACTGAGTCAGGTGACGTAGACTTGTCTGTTCTCAGCTGAGTTTCACCTGTCTGTGTTTGCTCCTCTGTCAGCAGGACTGCACAAAAATCTAGTTATTAAATGTGATGGATCTGAGATGAATGTGTGAATGAAAACGTGATGTTTGGAACATCACATCGTTGCCCGCATGTGCTGATTGAATCTGCTTGTGAGCAAGACAGGGCGAGGAGCTTCATACGTATCCCATGATCATATTTTACTTTTCAAAGAGCAATGAACATAAACCTCTGCCTAATATGTGTGAGTCATTTCAACAAACGCTGCCATCCTTTCTGCTTCACAACACAGCGGAGTCGTATCCGTCCAGCACCTCTACTGGAGAGGACGCTCAGACTTCTCTAGTGTCACTGATGAAGAGGTGTTTAGTGGAAATGGAGTCAGGAAGAGGTGCTGATCAACTCAAGGTTACATTACTTTGGCAATCCAGGGTAATCCAGGGTAGTTGAACGATAGAAGTGACAGAGAAGTGCAGTCCATCATCTACCACCGCGACCTGTGGAAGCCCCTCCCTGGTGATGGCTGACGGTGAAACAGTCAGTCATCACCCGGAGCCGCCATTATAGAAGATTTTATTGAAGACACATTTGACTGAGGTCACTGTCAATCAAACGCAGGAGAGACTGGAGCCCAGTTTCTATTTCTGTGTTGACCTGACCTGCACCCTGTGTTGTACCTACAGAGGTCCTACAGAGGTCCTACGTCATCCTGAGCGTTTCTTCTTCTGCATCTGTCTGTCACGTAGCTCCACACTGAATCTCGCCTCTGTGTTCTGTTTTTTTTCTCAGTGTTTTTCTTTGTTTCCTTGAACCCACGCCGACTGAAAGTGAGTGGATGTTGTCACACTCGTCACATCAAGAATCACCATTGTTTTTTACATTTCTTTGTCATCAGTGGAGGTCCATGTAGCCACGACGACTCGTTACATTTCTGTAGAGGTGACGTCAGGCAACATCGTACCCTATACTGTCCTCTACGCGGTACCCTACGCCAAACACGTAGACGCTGACACTACGCCATACCCTACGCTGTACCTTATGCCATACGCAACACGTCAACACCAACCAACCTCCATCGCAGAAGATAAACTGGGCCTCAGTCTCCTCAGAGATGGTTTGGACATCATGATCCCTGGATGAGTCATGTTGTGAGCCAGAGGGGATTGAGTAAAGAAAAGGAGTGAGGAGTGAACAAAGAAGAAGTGGAATCTGACATCCTCTGCCCTCAATCTTTGAGCCCAACAGTGACACCCCCAGCGCTCTCATTTCACCCATCAGTGGGTTCTTCTGTGTGTGTGTGTGTGTGTGTATGGTGAGCTGCAGTTCACTTACAGTCCTGTTCTTCTGAATCAGAATCTGCCATTAAATAAACAAAAACGTTTCTTTCATTCAATTATGTTTCCATGAAACTCTTAAAATAGGACAAGTGTTTTCTTTGAAGTTATATGCACCTTCTCTATGAAAAGAAAATCGTTTTCTAGAGAGACTAGAGACCTAGAGAGACTAGAGAGACTCAGCAGATAGGAGACGCTGACTCGCTGAAACGCTGAAAGGTTAATGTAAGTATATGAATATATCTTTATATACATATATATCAGCAGGGAAATCCCACCCCGACAGTGGTCCGACTCAGAGGACCATGTTTTTTGTTCATTTCAATGATTCATACACACAGAGCTGTAGTCGTAACTAAGTTTACTCGAAGACGTTTCGTCACTCAAGATACCATGACCTGGATGACTGAGAACCTTCACAGACACACAATGGGATGTTTAGCAATAAGAGAAGAATGGCTTTCTACGACCTAATGATACTGGAAAAGTTAGATCAGCATGAGGTACAAACATCTGCTGCAACTGGAATATATAATAATATGCTGTTCCTGTCCTTAAAGGTCCAATGTAAACTTCTCCTTGCATGGATAAACAAAAACATTTTGAAAAACTAGTTAAATAATAATGACACAGGAGGAACACCGTGTGATGTGGTGGACTCATGCTCGCAGCGATCAACATGACTTTGAATGAATCCATTATGCTAATCTTTATTAACAGGATGCCAAAGAACACTCACACGTGTACACACAAATTGTTACCTAATTACGGGTTCACCGCAACAGATGCTCCACAAACGCTCCACAGCTGATGTTCTCCATGACAAAGCTGCGGAGAACAGGTGCAGCACCCTTCACTGTGGGATAATTAATATTCTGCCTCTGCAGCTAAATAGCCTGACTGGCAACACAAGCTCCTAAACAGCAGCAGACACCCTGTTGAATAACAGGTTGTAATGGCAACAACACATCCTTAGCAACAGGTCAACACATTTTTCTGAAATAAAAACCTCCGAAAACCTGCAGTGGTTAACATAGCAAGAAGGTCTCCCTGGATACTTCGGCTTCCTCCCACCCCCGAAAACATGCTGAGGTTAACCCGTGGGCGTCCACCTGTTGACAGCTGGGATCGACTCCAGCATGACCGCGACCGGTAACTGGAATAAACACAAGATGAATGAATGAATGAATAAAAAAAAAAAATCCTCTTTGACCTGCTGAGCCAATGACATCAGAGAAGCAGAAAAATGATTTCACACGAGGGAAAAAAAGCTCAGCTGCAGATATTCACTGTGTAGAAAAAAATTGAAAAAAGAGGCCTAATAAAGTTTGGCACGCACTCCTAATTATAATTTTACTTTGTATAGTTGAAATGAAGACGTGTGGGTGTAAAGAGATAAAGAGGAACGTAGCGGAAGTCACACTCTGTGAAATGAGTTCTTCACTTCCAATTTCACCAACAAAGCTACATTTTGTAACATAAAGAAAAAACAATCACCTCTGGTGTTAGTGTGTTACTTCCTGTGCAGCACTGATGACGTGACCGTCAGTCTGAGTGGAACAGAGGGTTTGAAGTCAGATGGCGAGAGATCAGAACCACCTCTGTTTTCCTGTGCGCTGCTGTCACAGGTCAGAGGTCATTGGGCCCTATTCTGCAGTCTGAGCTGCTCCTCGTTCCAAACTATTCTTCCAACCCGGTTGGACGGAACCAGACTGATGGAGATGTTTCTCTTAGAATTAGCACTCGGCTAAGAGAGAGAAAGTTAGAGCTTTTGTTTTGTGGAGTCCAGTGCAGCTGGAGGTGACACCAGCATCGTTGGTTCAGTTCTGTGAAGTTCGATTTCATCTGAGTTCTTTGCAGTCGTGTGCTTCACCTGACCTCAGAATAAACCACCCACCCCAACATATCTTCTGAAATCAGAGAGACAAAAAGGGAAGGAATGGATTTGACAACGTACTGCTGCTCCGACAAAAGATGCTAGCACCTTGATGTGTAACTGTCAAACTGGAATGAGGAAAGAACTTCTGAATTATTCCGCGTTCACATGGACTCAGTCATGAAAACAGTGTGTTCGCTGTCTGGACTCTACAAACTGAAAACTGCTGGACAGTTTGTAACAAACTTGTTTTCCTCTGCTGGGTCACAGACGTCTGCGACAGCCCACTGACGTCACGTCTCCCGCCTTCATCGTTCAGATGCTCCTCTCAGCTGTCCAGCAGCCACGGGCCGGGATTCGCTAAGGTCAACAGGAGAGAAGGTGAGCTGCAGATGTCCGGCTCCTCCCCAGCGATCATCGGTTGGTTTAAGACTGGCAGTAGCTACAAAATGGACAGATGGACGTTGGACGCTATTCTGTCCTCGAGCTACAGTTACTAGCTGAGTTCAAACTGACTGACTGATTTTACAAATATCTGAACCAGAACTGGCTCCATCTGCAGCACCCGACCTGGTTTCTGTTCCTTTGGCTTTGTGTGTTATCTGCCTCCTGCTGCCGTTGCATTTTCTGACTATTTATTTCTCTTTTCACTGGGCTGAGTGACAATTCCAGCTCTGCGTGCCGCCCCCGTCGCTGGAAACAGCACATGGAAATTCCTGTTTGGTCCGTTGAGTTGTAGTTCATCAGTGAGTGGTTTGTCGTTCCAATGGGTTCATGGCAGATGTGCCCAGGATCCACTGATGCCTGACGCAGCACTTTGTCTTACACACACACACACACACACACACACACTGTTGTCAGTATTCAAGTGTCGTTACCTTGTAGCTGCCTTTTCCATCACCTACAATGTTTCTTCATAATCACATTCTGCACCCCCCCACACACTCCTCCCAGTCTTCCTATCGCCTACGTTCACACAGCCAACTCTTTTTTGAGCAGGATCAGAAGCAGCTTCCAGAGAAGACGTCAGTTCAGAGGTGATGAGCAGCTACTGTTTCCTCTGTAAACAACACACCCGTCCACATCCATCAACTCTCTGCAGCAGGTGTCAGATACCACTGACACCTGCTTCCACTGTGGGACTGTACCTGGACTGGGTCGGTCTGTGTGGTCCTCAATGTTTGTTTTTCAGTCGTTGTTGATTCTCTGCCAACTGCAGGGGCCGGAGGATGGTCTCCTCTCGTCTCGGACCGATACCAGTGGCTGGAGGTGGATCTGGGGAGGAGGACCCGGATTACGGCCGCTGCCACGCAGGGACGTTATGGCAGCTCTGATTGGCTGACGTCCTATCTGCTGATGTTCAGCGACACAGGACACAACTGGAGACAACACCGTCAGGAAAACAGTTTGGGGGTAATTTTACAATTTGAAAGACTGGACCATCAAACGCCATGGACCTGCGCACATTGTGGGTAAATTATGAAGGACAAGACAAGACAAGGACAAGAGGCAGGAGAATAGGCCTGGTGATGAAGAGCTGAAATCCAAGTCCAAGTCATTGACTGTATAAAAGACAGGACCATGTCTTGTGTTCTCTGTCTGTTGACCAGTAGGGGGCTTCTCCATCATGTGGTCAGACTGATACATCAACTCATGACATGTCATGTCATTCCAGGCATTTCCAGGGAACAGCAATGCGGACACGGTGGTCCACTACAAACTGGAACAACCGGTGATCGCTCGCTACCTACGTCTGATCCCTTTGGCCTGGAACCCCCCGGGACGGATTGGACTGCGCCTGGAAGTATACGGATGTAGATACAGTACGTCTGCTGCAGCTCATCTGAACGTGAGAGCAAACACCTAGGCAGTCAAAGTCAGAGGATCGAATCTGTTCTTATCTGACCTGCTGTTGACGACTCACACTTTGGATGTGTAGCGAACCCGATACCGATTTTTACATTTTTCTTTGCTGGATGTACCGAGTGTTGTGTCTGCAGAATAAACCTCCTTCACCTGTTTCGCAGCTTCTGACGTGGCAAACTTTGATGGCGGGAGCAGCAGCATCCTCTACAGGCCGAGCGTGACACTGAGCCAGACAAGCATCTCTCTGAAGTTTAAAAGCCTGAAGAGCTGCGGGACACTGCTCCACGCAGAAGGTCGACGGGATCACAGCCTCACGCTGGTGCTAGAGAGAGGACGACTGCTGCTGTATCACCAGCAAGGTACCAACAAACAGTCAGTGTTCTTCAACAGATCAAACGCCAAACCCAACTAAATGTAGGCAGCGACAGTAAGACAAAGAATAGTCGTAGGAACTCCAGGAGGTAACGAATCTGAAACACTCCTGTCTGGAGCTTTGGGTCTTTACATTCAATTCATGGTTGTCGACTTTCTTTTGCCAGCGCGATGATGTTGTAAATATCCTCGTCCTCCGGAGCCTCCAGCAGCCGTGTGTGTACGCAGAATTCAATAGCTAGAACGTAGAAGTGATAAAAACCCACTGACGTCTGTCAGAGGTGATTTCTAAGGTCTGATGATCCAATCCTGACGGACCTTGGGGGATGGTGCTGAGTTTACTTGTCTATGTGTTTCCGTCCAAAACACATACAGAGCGTTGGGGTTCGGTGTGTCCATTGCTGCTGAAACGTGATCCACAGAACTACCACAGCCTCCTGCTTCTCCTCCTCCTCCTCCTTCAGACGCTCCTTATCGACTCATTTCTCCAGTACACTGCCCCACTTGGAGCTCTCTCTTTGTACTTTAGATCAATAAACTAAGTTCATAAATTCCCAATACCATAAGAAAAAAAACTGCATAACGTTTGTCCCAATCACCGTATTATCTGGAGAAGTCAGCAGTCCACCAACATAAATACATCTGAACTGAATCCAGCAGTGAGACAGCAGTCGGCTCATTAACATTTATGTCTGCAATCTCATATCCTCTCTGCTTCATATTCATCAACTTGTCACTTTCCTATAATGTCGCTGGCTGCTTGATAATTCAGATCCATTGGGACCTGCCACTGGAATCAGAGCGTCCTGCTCCAGTGCTCTCTGGACAAACGCTTGACGACATTAGAGAGGGTTGGTTGTGATAAAACAACCTCCCCTGACTCTCTGGATGATTCAGAAGGGGCAGAGAAGACACACGTGTTGATTTGCGTTCCCAGTTTGTCTGTGATGAACAGTCTGTGCTGAACGACCGTAAACAGTGACGCTGATCCAGAGGGTCCCTGCTGAACCAGACAGACCTTTTCCAATGACTGACTGTGGCAGCAAACATCAGTGACAGAGAATGTTTCTGGTGGAGCTGTGACGAAATCTCAGACAGACCATGGGTCTCTGGCTGCTGGAGTTGCAACAGACCAATGAAGCACCTGAGTTCCACGTGGTGGAGACATAGTTCAGACAACGTATCCATAGCTCTGATAACTGATTTAAATGTGATGTAAATGATGCAGATCGCTGCACACTTGACCAGATGTTCGATCCTGAATGAAAGTTGCAGGAGCTGCCAGATTGAGTCAGTGTCTCAAAATATAAACACCAACAGTATCTCTCACTGGCTGTATTTGACCAAACCTATCAATACAAATTGATAGGAAAGTGTTTTTGCTGCTGATAATGAATGACTCACTTAAATTGATTTTCAGGTTTTTTCATCGTAACTCGATTCCAATCTGGCTGTAATTTAAACAGAGACAGGTTTATTTTCCAGTCACGCTGTATATTAAGTGTGACTGCTGTACTGATACAATTACAGCGTCTGTCTCCTGATGCGACTGCTGCTGGCGTCCTGCATCAACAGAGTCACAGCTGAATGAAGAGCTGTGATGGAACAGCAGACAGAATATGACCAGGTGACGCTGCCTCGGGGACCTGTCTGCATTCTGGACCTACAGACGAAAACACTCAGTATCAGTCTCCTTATGAGGATGAATCAGATGGCTGACTTCATCCCGTCACACGCCGATGAGGATCGAGAGCCTGATGCACGTTTATGGATGAATGAGACACGAGACCAGATTCAGTGATGTCTGTGAAACTCTGACGATATGGATAGGTAGTCTGAAGCTACGTTGACCTGACGTGGACCCTCCTACGTACCCTACATCGTACCTACGGAGGTCCATGCAGCTGGAGTTCTTCTTCTTATTCGTCTGTCTCATAGCTCTGCTTTGAATCTTTCTGCTGTGTTTCATTTCTTTCCAGTTCTTGGTGTTTTTCCTTGTTTCCTTGATTGATAGTGAGCAGATCTTGTTACCGCACTAACTACAACAAGATCACCATCATGTTCCACTCAGTTTTTTATTTTGGTCAAAAATCATCTTTTGGTCTATTCTATTGACTCTGTGAACACAGAAGTCACACTCCGAGAGCCGGGAAAGTCACGTGACACAAACAGTCCAAACAGGTGTTGTCTGCGGAGGTCCACATTGCCATGACGACTGTACATTTCAGATTTAACACCGAAGCATAAATTGTGTATAACACTACACTCACAATTGAAAAAAAAACCCCTTCAGTCCTGTCTGGTGGACAATGTGACGGTGAACGATGACTTGTCTATCAGCCTCGGTCTGTGTGCTTTCATCTCCTTTGCTGAACCTCAAGCCCTCCTCTTCATGACCACGGACAGACTCGTCTCATCACATCTCACCTTGACATTTGCTTTCAAGGTTTCATGGTCTTTCAACTCAACCACAAGCAAACATACAGATGAATCAAGAGGCCGTTTCTTCTGTCCTTCCCAACGACTTTCCTAGCACTGAAGTAAACTAAAAACAATAAAGTATAAAGTGCACACAGATAGATAAGATAAAAATCATATGTACAGCATGTGAAATACTGTGGTATGTAGCAGCAGAAGTTCTGTATATGTTATTCAGTGCAAATGAGATCAATAGATACTGTAGATAAATTGTGCAACTGGTCATAGCAGCATAATACATTTTGCTGAAAGTTCAGCAGCTTGTGTGCTGCAATAGTGCAGTATACCGTTGAGAGTGATTTGTGTGTGTGTGTGTGTGTGTGTGTGTGTGTGTGTGTGTGTGTGTGTTCAGAGCGAAGTGGGTCCGCTTACAGACAGCTTGGTGGGTGAAGCTGTTTGTAAGGCTCATGGAGCGGGAACCTGATTTGGTTCCTCATGGATCAAATGAGCCAAGACACAAATTGAGGCTGATTGTCACATGAGTCTGTGGAGGCCACACTCCGTTGTGACACAGTCCAAGAGCAGCGACATTACTTCTCCAGGACAATGGGACGAGACATCCAGTGTGTATTTTTAGTTCCTCCTGAGATGTCAGACTAACTTTGGACCAGTAGTAGATGACACTGAGTGCACTGTCCTCACATTTTATCCCTTTTCTTTTTTTTCCCCCATGACTGAGCACTGTGTCCGTCCTGGATGACCTCTGACCCTTCTCGTGTGGGGTCTGAGTGGTGATTCCAACCCTGGACTTCAGTTTGTTCTCAGTAATTAGTGAGGATGACACTCTCTGTACGTTGTTAGCAGAAACTTTCTTTGCCTTTTGGGGGTTGTTAGTATGACGGACCCTCTGATTCGCTGGTCTGTTATTAATTGCATCCTGTTATGATTTTGCTGAATCATGGTTTATTGCGTCCATGTCGACATCAGGCTCTGTGCTCTCTAATGGGGGTGAGAGGAGTGGGGGGCAACTTTTCTCTCCTTAAAAGATAGATGAAAACAGAAACTGAACTACCACAAATCCTTTTGTTTCCAAACCTCCTTTTGTGTTTTCTCCCTCCAGACATGTGAACGAAGGACAAGGGGCATTTGCCTCCAGGTGTTTTATTATTCTTCCCCTTGGAACAGAACGTGTGAGAATGATCGGTTCCAGACAGGCGTGCGCACAGAAGGATGTGCACATTTGGGATCCCTGAGGTGAGCTGTTGAGTGTTTTCTGATCCTGTGTTCAGGGGTGAGCTCCTCCTCAGCCGGCCAGCTCCTGGTTTCTGTGGGTAGTCTGCTCGACGATCAACACTGGCACCACGTGAAGGTGGAGCAGCTCGGCACGCACCTCAACCTCACCGTGGATAAAAGCATGAAGCAGGTTCATGTACCAGCAGAGCTCAGTTACTGGGACATTCAGCAGGTGAGGAGCCGCCAATGTTTGGGTGATGAGCTTGACTAAACTTTACGAGTGACTCAGGGGTCAAAGGTGTCCATAGGTGTCCACAGATGACTCCATCAGGACCTTTTTGTGTGAGTCTTGTGTTTTCTTTCTCATGCAGTTGAGTCTCGGGGTTGTGCAGAACCCTGGGCTTCAGAAGCCCATCCTGTCCAGCAGGAACTTCCACGGCTGCATGGAGAATGTACTCTATGATGACCAGAACCTGATAGAACTGGTTAAAAAGAACAAGCCCCAAGTCACCGTGCTGGTATGAGACCATGTCTGTTTGACCATTCTTCTCCTAATGGTCACCGTCATGATTGTCATTCACACCATTATTTTCCTGCACTGCATCATCATACGCTTCATTTCTGTGCCTGCCGTCATCATCATCGTCCTCAACGTCATTGTCATCTCTCGCATTATCATCGGCAGCGTTATTAAATCTACATTTCAGCCCAAAGCCAAAAAAATGTCATTAGAAACCGTGTGAAGGAAGTGTTCAGGTGAAGTGGATCTCGGTGGAAACCATTAAATCAGATGCTGTCATCCTGTTCCACAGAGCGGCTGACGAGAACTGTGACACTGAGTCTAAGCCAGTCAGCCTCTGCTCATGAATATTCATGTTATATTATCTCTCTCTCTCCATCGTTTCCCTCCCTCTCAGGGCAATGTCACCTTCTCCTGTGCTGAGCCGATCTCTGTCGCTGTGACGTTCACCGACTCCCGGAGCTTCCTCCAGCTCCCTGGACCGACGGCGTGGTCGGCGGGGGTCGTGACCATCGCTCTGCAGTTCCGCACGTGGGATAAGGAAGGCCTGCTCGTGACCTTTAACCTTCCACAGCCGCAGCAGGGCACAGCGTGGATGTACCTGAGCGAGGCCAGACTCCACCTACAGCTCTGGACGTCTGGACGCAGCCCGCTGGTGCTCAGCGCAGGTCCGTCCCTCATGTTTGTGAAACCTTTGCAAAGTGGTTTGGACAGTGGTTTAGTATTCCACGTCAGGTGTTATGAGGGACAAATACTGAGGAGCACAGGAAAAGAACATTCCTCTGACACCTCAGGGTTTTCCCCAATGAAGTTGTTGGTTTTACAGCATCATCAACCTGACAAACAGGCAGCAGATCAGCAAATGAAATGAGGCACGCTGAAAGAACTAAAGTTCTAGTTCTGGTCAGGATTTCAAACCAACTCTTTGATGAGGAAGTAAGACAGCGAGTTGAAGACTGCGTTTGTCTGCTTTAGGTTCGGGTTTGGACGACGGCCAGTGGCATTCGGTGGAGTTTCACTCCAGACGAGATCTTCTGAGCATCACAGTGGACAAAGATGAAGGAGCCACCGCTCACATCACCGTCCCTCATCCTCTCACCAATGGTCCGCTCTTCTTCGGTGGTAAGAACGTCCAGTACGCATCATGGATTCTCCACTGATACAGTTTCCTCGACCAAAAAGCAGTTCTGGTCATTATTGATGAGTTAAAATTCCTACTGGTCATAAAGATCATCTCTGCACCTCATGTGAAGGTTTAGAAGCATCTGGAGAAATGATGTCATAAAGCTGCTCATCTCTCCGCTGCCTGTCTGACTGCTGCCATCACTCCTTGATGTGTTTGTTTTCTTGAGCTCTTTACTGTTAATTTTTTTCTCCAGCTCATATGTGAACCTCCTGCAGTGGTTCTACATTTGGTTTATTGATGGACACACACCCTTGAACTTAGCTTACAGAGCATTTTCTTCCCCATTAGTGAGGCTGTGGACTCACACATGGTTTGTGAAATAGATTATCCATCAGATTTTCTCGGATTATAAAACCACAAACGTGTCTCGGTCATAGAGAAACTCCTGCAGAATCTAAAATTCAAAGCGAAAAACAATGATTCATTGTCCTCTGCTGGGAGGAATCCAACTTATCTAATGGTGTGATAGCACCAGGGGCTGGAATACTGTTCTCCAAAGTCACCAGCCTCAGGCTCAAATGAGGGAAAACTCCTCAACCATCACACAGAGGTCGAGAACTGCAAACGTCTTCTAACGGTGCACGAAAACGTTTGACAACCTTCTAACGTCTGACTGGAGGTTAAGTGACAGCTCTTATGGTCTCAGGAGGTTGGATGTTGGTGGGACAGGAAGTGACGCACAAATGACGTGGTCATTTGTTCATCTCCCAGTTCCGAAATCCCAAATTTGAATGATGGCACCATACATGTGTCCAAATGGTCCAAGAACAGCT
>CAAKHB010002867.1:121618-152304 GCA_901007665.1 Aeoliscus strigatus | reverse complement strand
GGTTGGATGTTGGTGGGACAGGAAGTGACGCACAAATGACGTGGTCATTTGTTCATCTCCCAGTTCCGAAATCCCAAATTTGAATGATGGCACCATACATGTGTCCAAATGGTCCAAGAACAGCTTTGAATAGGTATTTTTTTATTTTCATTATCCAGAGATGAGAACAGCAGGAACTTTGAGGGGTGAAACATGTTTAAATTCTTACAGGAGCAGCCGTTCTGTTGTTCAATCAGAGGGAACATTAGTGACTGCTGCCCTTGAACTCCCATTAAATTAATCTGAAGAATTTAAATTGCGGGTGATTACACACCAACTCCTCCCAGCGTTCACTGAGCGTTTCCTCCTGCAGGTTGTCCTGCTCCGCAGACCTCTGAGGAGTGTGAGAACCCATTCAGAGTCTTTCAGGGCTGCATGCGTCTCCTGACTATGGACAGCCGGTTGGTGGACCTCATCAAGGTGCAGCAAAGGCTGTTGGGAAACTACCGCCACCTGCAGATCGACATGTGTGGCATCATGGACCGGTGAGCCAACAGCTTTCGGTCTGAGTTAGCACCACCTGACACCCATCCTCTAAGCATCGGCACTCATTTGTGTCCTCATGATAATTCTCTGCTGCCTGACGCTTTGGTTCACAGCAAAAAATATAGAAACCTGGACTAAAATATTTCAGCTTCTATTTCAACTGCTGCTGGTTTTCACATGATCAGAGTAAATTTACTTGAAGCAACGAGTTTTTAAATCCTTCTGGTGATGTTACCAGAGTGAAGAATCCTAAACGGCAGCGGCTTTAATTTTAATTCTCCCTCAGTTTCATTTGATCCCTGATGTCTGACAAGTCAAACCTGCTGCTGGTTTTTACTGGTTTTACCCACACATCACACATGCTGAAGTCCCATGAGCATCATGTGCAGGGAGTGAGTGGTCACAAGTGAAATCAAAGTGTGGCTCTGAAGTGTGCCTGAATGGATAAAAGTAGTTCTCCCGCTTGCCGTTCCTGCAGTTCGTTGAAGTCTTTGCAGACGCTCAGGTGAGGCCAGAGGAGGTGATGTAGGGTTAGGGTAGGAGATAGTGTTAGGGTTGGAGATAGGGCTATGGAGCTATTAGAGCCAGCTCAGTAGGATTGTTAACTGACTTTGGTGCAGGGGATCACGGGTTCAGTTGGGGTTAAGGTTGGCGAGAGTTTTAAGGTTACCAGTGGGTTTGAAGCTAGTGTTGCAGGTGGAGCTAGGTCCTAGGATTAGGATTGCAGCAAAGGTTACATTACAGCTTGTTTTAGGGTTGGAGCTAGTGTTAGGGTTTGAGAGAGTGTTAAGGTTACAGGTGGGGGTCACTGGATGGAGCTCCGTCACAATGCAGCCAAAGCTTCCTCCAGATAAGAAACAATGTCTCAGTGATATCTGGTGTTGCAGCAAACTGTCGCTCACTGTTACAAATGGCTGATTGTAGAGTCTTTGTAGATTCAGGAGGAAACTGCAGAACTAGGAACTTCTTTCCCTGGAAAGAGATGATGAGGATCGGTGATACGCTTGTTCTTTTTCGATCTTATTCAGCACCACTGCTGCTGATGGAGGATCAGCTCCCAGACTGCTGCCCCCGCTGGCTGCAGATGCTTCTTTCCTGGAGAAGTTTTCCAACTTTTATATTCCAGAATAAAAACTAAAGTGAAGATAAACAAGAGGAAATAACTTTTTCTGCAATTCTGCATGAAACAGAATACAAGTACTGTGTACGGTCGAGCAAATTAAGAGAAACACGGATAACGTACGGTATATGAAAGGGGAAATAAAGACAAAAGTCGGACAGCGATGTTTCTGAATCAGCATAGCTGATGTGAGTCTCAACAAATGTTCACAGAGTTTATCATGCGACTGACAGGCTGGTGGGAATTCAAGAGCTTTGTCTTATGATGATGCAACAAAGACACCTACAAAGACATTCTTCAAACCAAAACCCTCGCAGAACACACACCTCAGCTCTTATGAAATAAAGACATTTTTCTGTGAAGGAAACTTGTCTCTGTCCTACACATCATCTGACAATGGTCCCTGTCTCTGTCCATCAGGTGTTCGCCCAGTCACTGTGAACATGGCGGACGGTGTTCCCAGTCCTGGACAATGTTCCACTGTAACTGCTCCAGCAACGGCTACCGAGGCGCCACCTGCCACAGCTGTAAGCAGAGTTTGGACGTGTTTGTAACAAAGAAATATCAGACTCCAGGGGAATTTCCCCCAAAGCTGCTGACAGATTGAAGGCCACAGTGATTGGACCGCGGTGGATGTGAAATGGGACGAAAGGACATTAAGGTTCTTACTCCAGATGTAAGAACTCGGAGCTCTCGTGTCCTCAGACGTTCATTATCTGCAGTCTTTCTTCTCACACTATTTGACATCTGTAATTAGCTGCGTTCAGGCAGGAATCGTCGGGTTAAACAGACTCATGGAACTTACCATGTTCAGTAAATTACCTTCTGTTGAACTGTGAGGGCTTGTTCGGCTTCCTGGAGCCTTCTTCTCAGCAGACGTGAACCAGAAATCCTCCAAAGAATGATTATTTTGATCAAGATTGGGATTCTTTTATGATAATTCAGTGACTATTCATCACAGTTTGCACTGTATGTGATGTGGTCTGTCGTACCTGCATGACGTGTTCCGTCTATGGACAACACTGACTCCCAAAGAAGGGAGGGAAAAGGAAGAGGAGCAATGTAAACAAAGAGTTTTCTGGAGCGTCAGCACGTCCTGAGGCAAACTGTTCTTTCCACACACATTGATTTCAACTTTGACACCACCTGCAGTCAAATGAAAAACCAAAGCCAGCGTGGCTCTGGTTTGAAGTTTGCCCCCCCACCCCCACACACATGCAGCTCACCCCCTGCCTTCTGAATGTTAGATTTGTCAAAACCTTTCTTATTCCAGCTGTATGCCGGCGATGCTTTAAGGGAATGTGACTGAGAGAATAAGAAAGGAACACGTGAGTGTAGGTGTATTGAAAGCAAATATTATATAATCGGAAGTTTATTTTTAATTGGCTGTCACCAATTTTAGCTCCAGAACAAATGCTTTAATTGAACGTGTTTTTTGCTTTTAATTCTTGCTTTTATTATTGTCTCTTCTTCACAGCAACACATGAGCAATCGTGTGAAGCATACAAACACAAAGGCAACACATCAGGACATTACTACATTGACGTGGACGGCAGCGGACCAATCAAACCTCAGTTTGTTTACTGTAACATGACAGGTGACACACAAACACACACGAGACACGTTCCAAAATAAGGAGGCAAGGATTCCTCCTTGGATTTCTTGTCATCACTGTTTGGTGTGATAACGCTCTCCTCCAGAAAACCAGACGTGGATGGAGCTCCAGCACAACAACACAGAGCTGACCAGACTGCCTCCATACCCGCACGCCAACCAGCACTTGGCCCAGTTTGACTACGGCGCCGAAGAGGAGCAGCTGGCGGGGATCATTGGCCAATCAGAGCACTGTGAGCAGGAGCTGTCCTACTACTGCAAGAGGGCCCGCCTCCTTGGCACACCAGGTAAACACAGAACATCTGAGGGGGCTGGATGCAGCTGGGAGATGAATGGTTGATGAATAGCAGGAGGAACAACGAGAGAGTTTTAAAAATGGGAACGAACCAATAAGGATCTGCTTATAAACACTTAAATGTGAAAAAAAAATCACTCGTATAGTTGAAGCATAAAATATTAAATACTTGAACAAAACATGTATATTATTATATTATTATATTATTTTATTATTTATTATTCTATTATTTAATTTATATTATTATCTGATGAGATGTGACTTGTTTTGTTGGTATGTGTGTGTGTCAGATGGCCCACCTCTCAGCTGGTGGGCGGGGGGTCCAGGTCACGGTCAAGTCCAGACTCACTGGGGCGGAGCTCGGCCCGGCAGCAGACAATGCGCCTGCGGTTTGAACAACAGTTGTCTGGGATCGAACCACGGCTGCAACTGTGACGCCGACTACGACCGCTGGTACTTAAGACTCCTGAGCTCCATCATCCATCACATATTTATCTACGTAGGGGGGAAACACCACCTGGGACAAAGGTCAATAAACAGTTTGGATGAAGCTAACGCTAAAATTTGCACGTTAAATTAAAGTCTGGCGTTTAATAAAGTGTCTTAATTAAAATGTGTGTTTGGGCTGTGAGCCCTCGTCATGAAGGCAAACTGTCATTCACCATCCCATCTGGTGAATGAGACATCGGGGACAAATCCTGACTAATCTATTTAGATCCTTTGTTCCTGCTGAGTGATTCGGTGTTCAGGTCATCTGCTTCAGTTCTGCTGTTAGATCCGTTTTCTTTGTACTAAAGCTACGATGTCGGCAAATATCCCTCATGTTGTCCTCCTCCCTCCCTGTTTTCGTGACAACAACCCCCCCACACACACACCTACATCTACACACACATGCTCTGTCTCTACCTCGTCCTTTGTTCTTTGACGGTTCTGTCCAAAGATGACGGCGCCCAGAATATGAAACGTGACAGAATGACTCAGCATGGGTTTCTTTGGAAAACGTTGTCAGCGAGCTTTGTTTGTCTGCCTCGACGTGTGTGTGTGTGTGTGTGTGTTTGTCTGCTCGACACTCGTCTTTGAGCTTCAACTGGAGAACAACAGATTCCAGGGATGTGTTTGTGTCCAAACCCGTTTTCAAACACCGACTCAACTTTGGAATCTTGCCAACTAATGTTTCTCCAGTTCCTCAGCTCCCACACCTTTGTCTTTAAACCCCTTCTTCTCCTCTTCCTCCTTTTCCCACCTTCTTCTCACTTTCTCCTGTCCTCCACCAGGACCGATGATTCCGGGCTGCTGACCCATAAGGAGACTCTGCCGGTCCGGTCTCTGGTTCTGGGCGGCATCCAGAGGTCGGGGTCGGAGGCCGCCTACAAGCTGGGACCTCTCCGTTGCCATGGGGACAGTAAGTCCACAAACCTGATGGTGTCAGGGTACCGCTGCTCCATCATTACACATGTTTTGTTAATGGTGTTTTAATGGAGAGCAGCCGTGACAGAAAGCCGACGCTGATTAAAGCAGCAGTCGTGTCCTCTGCTAACGAAGGAATGTATAATGAACAAATCGAAGTGATATATTCACACCGGTATATAAACACAAACTCCTTCTAATTTTAATGAGTGCCTAAAACGAATGAACACACAAACAGATGCCTCGCACGATCAATCAGCGTGAACACGATGGAGCCTCTGTCCTAATTATCTGAACAGATCATTTGTTGATGACATTTGATTTTATTATTATCAACCATGATTGTAATGAGTGATAACTGATGATATGTGAAGAAAAACGTTTGATCGTGCCACAGAGAACTTTTGGAACGCTGCATTTTTTGACAAGGAGACGTCATATCTTCACTTCCCCACCTTCCATGGAGAGCTGAGCGCAGATATCTCCTTCCTGTTCAAGACCTCATCCTCCTCCGGAGTCTTCCTGGAGAATCTGGGCATCAAGGATTTCATCCGGATTGAACTCAGCTGTGAGTGACAGTGCATGTTCATGATGAGACAAACGCAGGAGGAGGTCGCAGGAGAAAGTTGCAGCAGTTTGAACATCTTGATCCATGGAAGTTGTCGTGGCAACAATGTCATGATTAAAACAGAGGTCAGAGGTCGTTCAGTTTGAGGACACACACTGCACGGACGATTGTTTTGGCCATGTTGTAGTTTTGAAGTCATCTGATTCTTGAAACGCTTTTATCCAAATTTGGTCTGATGAGGAATGACGTCACCTACCAATCTGGGACATGCACACGCACACACACACACACACACGCACATTCTCTTTCTAACCAGGGCGGAGTGAGTCTCCTCTCTGCTGGTGCTCCGACAGCTGGTGTTTATGAGTTGTGTGTCATTACTGATGTTAATGTGACTGAAGCCGGCCAGAGAGTTTAGAGTTTCTAAATGATGTCGTGCCTCTGGGTTGTTCCGTCACATGGTTCCCCCTCGGTAGCTGCAGCATCTTCCGTGAGGGATGAGTGTGTTCCTGCACAGATGTTAGCAGGCTGCTAACATCACCTCTGAACGAGGAGCGTGGGCCGGCTGGAGGTGTGATGATGGATGGGAGGAGGCTTCACCTCTTTCTTACAAGTTCCTTTTTAAACTAAGTGAGATGTAGCAAAGATGAATGACTCCAACCTGGCTGAGATGAGGGAGGGAGTTTCAGTCCCACTTCGTGTCATAACAATCAAGTGAATAGGACTCATGTGTACTGGAGACCTTCTATCCAGATTTAAATTGCTGCATATTGTTGTGATGCATCCACGGGAGAGCAGTGGCCCCTGATTCCTCGTCTCTCTCTCCAGCCTCCTCCGAGGTCCTCTTCTCGTTTGACGTGGGGAACGGGCCGCTGGTAGTCCGAGTGCTGACGAGCGTACAGCTGAACGACGACCGGTGGCACAGTGTGAGAGCCGAGCGCAACGTTAAGGAAGCATCGCTACGCGTGGACGAGTTCCCTGCTGCAACGCAGGAGGCGCCGTCTGACGGACACATTCACCTGCAGCTCAACAGCCAGCTCTTCATCGGTGTGTGTGTGTGTGTGTGTGTGTGTGCTAGTGATGTTAACACACACAGAGGGTTGGTGATCATTTCCAGCAGGTTTCTGTAACAGACTATGAATCCACTTAAAAAAGTGTCCACAAAGGTTTAATGAGCAGCTTTATGAGCAGCCAGATTTAACAGAGTAAATGTTTGTCAGCGCTCTTTGCTCCAATCAGATTTTATGTCACCAAACTGCAGCTTGTGTCCATGTCGGGGAGGAAGTAGTGAGGACAAATGCACCAGGCCACACAACACAAGAGATGACGATTCACCTAGACGTACTGACAGAAGCCCTTTGGACTTCCTTCCACAGGAGGAACGGCCTCCAGACAAAGAGGCTTCCGGGGCTGCATCCGCTCTCTGCAGCTGAACGGCATCACTCTGGACCTGGAGCAGAGAGCCAGAATCACCCCCGGGGTCCAACCCGGATGTCCAGGCCACTGCAGCAGCTACGCCTCGCTCTGCCAGAACCAAGGACTCTGCGTGGAGAAGACCGATGGGATCTCCTGCGACTGCCGTCAGTCAGCTTTCACAGGCGCCTTCTGTCAGACAGGTACGGACGTTCTGGTTCTTTCTGCAGTGAAACACCACTGAATCTGATTAGATGTGTCTGACTCACTGTGCATTGTTTTATTTGACAATTTTAAAAAAAAGTGTCAAACTGTCCAAACTCCAGGTGTCTCAATTAGTGCCGTTTCCGTGGTTACTGCACAGTGCAGCCTTTTACCTGAGCCTTCTATGCATGTGTTTCTGTTTTTCTTTCACAAAAGCGTGTGAAGAATCACCAGGTGACATTCAATTTAGAACACAAAGAACTAAAGAAACACAATTTCTTCGTTTTCAGAGTAAAATTCCTGACGTTCACCTTTGAAATGCTTCTTCCGTCTTTTGAAAATGAGCAGAGCATCCGTGCAGTTTGCATTCGTTTGATGGCTGTTATTGCCGAACAGAACACAATTATGAGGCGCCGCCGGGTCGTGCAGCGTTAATGCGTGCACGGATCCGCCTGAAGAGGATCAGCACAAGACTGAACGCTGATGGTCGGGTTGTTCGCCGTCGGCCGGCTAAGTGGGTCCTAATGAAACCGCGTTGAAGGTCGCGTTTAAAAGGACTCTCGTCATTCGGCCAACGTGATACACAAAGGGCCTCTCGAAAAAGGTTAGAAGTCAACGAAATGTCAGAAAGAATCTGCTGGAGTAATGTATTGAGCTGTGCTGTTTACCGCTGACATTTAACTTCATGTAAGAGCTTCATCTAATGGAGTTATGTTCTTTTTTGTAAATGTTCTTATTTGATACAGTCCTTTACAAGAACCAACAAGTGAAGCAAAGTGCTTTACAATAGATAACAAAATATCCAAAAGAAGACACATTTCATCTGGGAACTGATTCCAGAGCCTGGAGCAGTAATAGAAATGTCTCGGTCCCCCAGTGACCAGATCCTGTAGATTCGGTAGATCCTACAGGACTTCACATCCTGGGAACAAAGGCCTTGTGTGTTCATCGTCCAACACGTTAAATGAACAATTCAGCTGCTCATTTTGATACCGAGGTTGACATTTGTTTCAAATGGTTCCTCTTTTAGCTGTTCAACATGTTGTCTTGGCGTCAGTCTTGTGTGTTCCTGGTCAGCAGAGGCAGGATAACCTTTGACCTCTGCTGTCTCAGAGGCAGATTATGAGACGTCAGAACATGAAGATCTGACACAAGTAGGAGGTTGAATCCAACCTGAGACCCAGATCAGTAGTTTTCTATCATCTGGACCTTTGGTCGTTCATCGTTGAAGACAGGTACCAGAGTGAAGTGTCTCCTGTTTGTTACTTTCATGTTGTCCGCCTTCTTCTTCTTCTTCGTGTATTTGTTAACATCTCACATTTTTAAAGTGCTGGTAGCAGCAGCAGACGGACGAATCTCTAGCTCTGTTTGTGTTCTCCTCTTCTCATCCAGACATTTCACAGATGTTTCTTCCTCTGTGCTCGTCTCAGACGCTCCTAACTTCGTTTCAGAGGTTTCAGCCCTATTTCAGCCGTCAACGTCCATCGTCTACTACCTGAAAGATGCCCAGGAGCCAAGCAGGAACGCCTCGTCTCTCTTCGTCCCCTCTGACGTGACATTGAGAGAGGAGAACGTCTCGCTGAGCTTCAGTACCAGACAGAGTCCTGCGCTGCTGCTGTACGTCAGCTCCTTCTACGGAGAATACCTGGCGCTGCTCATCAACGGACGTGGTAAGGCAACATGAATCAGCAAGGATTTAAATGTTAAGACAATTTGAGAACTGTGTTTTATCATGACGGAAATGTAAGAAATGCAGCTGAGAGTCATTCAAAATCCTTCCAGAGAGTTTGTTTGAGGGAAGTTGTTGTGTTTTTTTGGTGTTCTGGTGTTTTTTTTCCCCCCACACCGTGTTGTCTAATTAAACCCCAGAAGAAAAGCTTCTGTTCAATGCATCAAAAGCCTCTTTGGTCTCTAGAGCCTGAAACACTCGTCTTTTTTACCGTCAGTTTGCGCTGTCGTCGTCATAACTAACGAGCACAAACTGAATATTGAGTCATAATTAGAAAACAAGCTCTGATCTATCATGTCGTATGTCGTTGATGCTGCGACATCAGAGCCGCAAATCATCACAGGGCAGAGACGACACATCACAGAGGTTTTCTGGAGATGACAGAGTTTAACGTCCATCTTTGCCTGATTGACTGAGTATCTGTCGTCTGACTCGTTACTTCCAACGTCTTGCGAGATAAATGAATTATCCTGCAAATAAAATCTTTGTCTCGGCTCCTTAAGTTCTACAGATTCGATCCGAGTGACGTGCTGCATTTTTTTGTGTGTCATTCCACTTTTTAATTCATGTATTCATTGTGTCTGATGAAGTTTAAATCACTGATGCATCTGTCTGACGAGTATCAGATGTATTAGTGCTGTAAAAACGACTCTGATGTGATGTGGATCCTGTCGAGAGTTTGCGGAGATGACGGAAGGAATTATCTGTCTGCTCAGGTGAGCTGGAGATCAGGTACAAGCTGCAGAGCAGCAGAGACGTGGAGGTGTTCAGGAGCCAGGTCACAACCCTGGCTGACGGACGTCGGCACACGGTCGCCATTAGGAGGCAGGCAGACGGCGTCTCCCTTCAGGTGCACGTACACACACAAATCTGTTTTTAGATCCTGTTCAAACTGGAAAAATTATATATACGTACGCGTGTGCACTTTGAATGGGAACTTGTTCTGTTTTTACTACAGTACGTATATGTTCTGGATTTAGATTTAATGTAATCAGGGCATCATTGGATAATTGAGCTTTTTTCTGTTAAGCTTTTTATTCTTGACTGGATGACACACACACACATCTGTGTATATGTGAGTCATTTTGGTTTTGCTGACGTCACATTAATACATTCCAACCATCCTCTAGGTTTCATGATTACGTTTCTTTCCCAGAAACTGCTGCATGTCCCAACTCAGGTCTCACAGGTCCACATGTTTGCAGCTTCAGAGTTGAATCCCGTTTGAACAAGCTGGGCAGGCTGAAGGCAGAACCCCCCGACAGCGCTTCAGGTGTAATTACTTGGTCGTCAGCAGTCCCCCGTTAACTGTAAAGACGTTATCTTCCAGATCGACCTGAATGTCAGCGAGTACTTCAACCTGACATCTGATGTGGACTTCAACGGCGTGAACTCCATCACCCTGGGACGAGTCGACGGTGAGGGAGGTTTCCTTATCGCTGACTCGTTTTGGTAACAGCCCCCCAATGTTTGGCCTCATGTGACAAAGCACTGTTGTGTCGTCTGTTCATCACACGGAAGGAAAGCTGCAGGAAACCTTCAGGAGACACTCAGTATCAACCTGCAGAGAGCACAGACGGTGAAGATGCTGCTATGACAACGGTAGCGTTTGAGAGCAGCGGGGGTGGAGAACGCACTAGATAGGATTCTGATTCCTGTGTGTCTGTGATCCACGTGTCTGAGCTGAGTGGTTCTAGTCACTGTGGTATTGAACTCAGACTGACGAGAACAGCAGGTTGAGTCGGCACCAACAGGCCTGAGCTGCAGAATCCATGTGTTTTCTCTCCAGACCGGGACGGGCTGGACGCTGAGCTGCTCCGCCTGGCCTCCGTCGGCTTCAGCGGCTGTCTGTCGTCAGTTCGCTTTAACTCCATCAGTCCTGTGAAAGCTGCTCTGCTCCACCCTAATGGCCCCGTCAGCGTCTCAGGGCCCCTGGTCCCGACCGGCTGTGGCTCCTCCTCCGGCTCCTCCTCTGCAGCGCAGACGCCTCTCTCCTCAGGTAGACGGAACGGATCCAGACCCTTGCTCTGCTCGTACTCTGACAGTAGCGCCCCTTCCTCTGGATGTGAGACACGTTTGTGCTGAGTTTTATACCTAGTGTCTGTTCATTAGACTGACCAGATCAGACACGTCCTCTGAGGCTCCCAACCAGCTCATTTCTTCTCCATGTCTCTTCCACGTCCTCAACTCATCCACTCATAAGCCTTTGTCTGCCTTTGGTGACGGTCTTGACCTCTGGGCCTCTGCTGGACAAAATTTAGCACAAACGCTTCAGTTGAGACAAAACAGACAAGTCCAGATTTCAAAATACAGAGAGATGAAACGGATGAAATGGCGACTTCCTGTGCAACAGAGCTCAGAACCATCTATGTCCTCTGTTCTCTTTGCAGACCAGCCGCTGCTCGCGGATCCTGGACAACCTTTGGTCAACACCATCAGGAGTGACTCAGCTCTGATCGGAGGTAAAGAACGTGAAGTGTTGAAGTGCTGTCGGTAAAAAACGATGAACGACGGCAGTGAGGGATGGTGCTGGCTGATGGATTCATCAGAGTTCATGTTCATGGAACATTCAAGTTCAAGTTCAACTCCTGAAGCACCTGTGTTTAAGACTGGGACTGTGGTTCTAGCTGACCTCTGAACCATTGAGAAAAGAAAAATAGGAGCATGTTTGTAAACGTGTTCTCTGCTCGTTGACAAGATTCCTGTGTGTGTGTGTGTGTGTGTGTGTGTGTGTTTCAGGGGTGATTGCGGTCGCCGTGTTCGTCATTGTGACTGCGTCGGCAGTCGTGGGCAGATTCCTGTGCAGCAGGAAGGAGATGTGTCAGACGCAGGAGGTCAAAGCTGCACAGCCAGACGACGACCACGAGTTCCACGTCACAGACACTGAGAGCACGCAGAGGGAATATTTCATCTAAGGACGAGGCTCTGGGAGCCATGAAGGGGCATCAAAAACGAATCCGCTGACGTTTAAACCGGACTTTACTCTGCTATAATGTAAATATTTATTTACATACAATGTACATATTTATTTACACATGTAAATGGTGACATGTGGAATGTTTCTCTGCCGTACAAATAATGTATGAAGAGGAAAGACGAGTCGATGTGATGATCAAAACAACTTTGTTACTGTTAAATCAGACTTTTGGACACAATGTTCATCTTTCTACAAAAGGCACAAACTAAGCAGCTCAGAACCTCTGAACACCTGAATACGTCTCATATGTAGAAAGACAAATAAAACTTTGAAATCAATACCAACTATTTTCATCTGTGACAGGTGACACACACAGCTACACACTCTCAGCCTCCTCACACACCTCCTTCTCCTTTTGGGGTTTTTACCAAAGCATTCGTCTGATGTCGCCGTAAAAGCTAAAAACAGCAGGAAACCGTCCAGAACGGAACAGGAGCCGTTTTAATGTTTTATATTCACACGTCACAGTCGCTGCAATTGCTCAGATATCGGGACAGACAGTGTAAAAAACATCCACTCATCTTCATGTGTCTTCTTTCTCAGTGTTTCACCTCAATATGTCCACTCTGCTCCGTCTGCAAATGTTGAGTAATAGAAATACTGCACAACATTTGAAGTACAAAGGAGCCGTCTGATACAGAATCATCACACGATGATTCACCAGAGGTCTGAATGCATTTGGTAAAATATTACAAATATCCGTCAGTGTCTCATGGACGTGATATTCTGAGTCAGTTTAACCTCACTAACAAACATTCAAATCTCATAGATCACATTGGATGTCATATTGCGTGCGGGGGGATGATTTGAAGTCAGGAGAATGTCAATGTGCTCAGCAGCCTCTCAGAGCTCCTGACATGTTGAAGATGTTTAATCAGCTCAAACAGAAAGGTTAGTTTGGGCTTGAATCGGGGCAGACGTGATGGTGATGTTGATCCTCTCATTTCATTCTGTGCAAGGAAATCACAGCTGCAAAAAATACGAAGAACGTGATGTCAGATCTTAAAAAGTGGAAATCGCCAAATAAAATCACACTTGGATATTTGTGTGGATGTTGTCATGAAATTAAATGAACAAGCTCCTCTGATGCGACGCCTTCTTCACCTTCTGTAATCTGACGAGTGTGAGATTTGACCTGGTGTTTTGCAGGATTCACCAATAATCATCACTGCTCGTCAGGGGAAAACTCGGATTGTTTGCATTCAAAGCTCAGAAAATGGAGCTGAGCTCTTTGTGTCTCTGTTCAACGAAGCTGAAACACAGAGCACATTTAATGAACATAAATTGACATCACACATACTCTCCCTCCTAAACGTATCACAACGTGACATTACTGAGGAATATTAACTCGGAGTATTAATTTAGTCTGCTGACTGGAGGCTACATGCAGTAGTAGTAGAACCTTCAGGAAGGAGAAGTCATTTACAAACAGATGGAGGTTTGAAGACACGTAGATGATCCATCTGTTCTTCATGTTTTATTGATATTGATATTATATGTGAAAGTCTTTAGTTTGTCTTCCACCACATTACTCTGACCCCCCACCCCCCTGACCTCCTCACAGACGACCTGGAACAGATATGAAAGTTGAGCTCCTTCCGTTGGAGGAGTTTGTGAATGTAGAAACCTCCCAGGGCTGTCGTGTGTCAGCAGCTTTACTTCATCTACGAAGTCTGATGGAGTCCGTTTTTTGAGTTTGAATCACTCGGATGTTCAAGTGTTTCTGAGCAGTTCAAAGAGTTATCTGATGGAATAATCAGATGATTGAGAGCTTTTGAATTGAAAAGTCATTGTATCCGATCACTTGCTTCACTGATGGTGAACGTTGTCACAGGCAAAGTGAACATGTTTCATGGCGGATCTTATCAGCAGTGTGCAGCAGTGATCAGCCCACATTCTCGTTTCATCCTTTTCACAGAACAGGCTGAACACAATGTTGCACAGTATTTACCACACAATCAGACTGGATCTGCATTCAGAGGACACGGTGTTTGCACCCACCAGCCGGGTTGAACCGCACGTTAAATTCCTGCTCATCCGTGTAATTATTCAGCCTCGGCTCCTGTAATATATCAGCGATGGTGTTTATGGCCCAAGGTCAGAGCAGGGGGCTCTGGAGCCGAGCCCGTGATGGATTAGAGGTATCCAAGGCTTTGAACGAAGACACTGACATTTCTCACCAAAATCAGGACACAGGCTGATTTCCTCTGGTGTTTGAGGGACGTGGGCGTCTTCTCAATCAGAGAAACAGGCACAAGCAGAGAAAGAAAAGTGGAACATGACAGAGTTGGTATTTTCAGGGTTCAAACTCTAAACCACAGCATTAACGGTGAACTTCTAATGGGTTTTTAAAAAGCTCAATGGCTGATTTCTCCATTCTTATGGATGCTGTCCATGATAAAACAGCTTTATTTTATCATTATTATTAAAATGTAGTTCAATGTGAAGGGAAGCAAAAGAGAACGATGCCATGGGAAGAAGTCCCAGTGCATTCTGGACCAAGTGAAGCTCTGGTCCTGCTCCTCTCCTCCCCGTCTCTTTAGTGTTTCACTCCACTCCTGCTTCTGTGTCCCCCGTCACGCCAAACAGCGGAAGCTAATGCCACAATTTTTCCTCCATGCAACCACACACACTGATCACAGGCCAACTACTGAACATGTGCCAGAGAAACCTCTGCGGAACCTCCACCGGTGTAACTGGGATTAACCCCAACCCTGATTAAACACAAGTGCTACAAGTCAAGTGTCCTCGGAGGAAATGAAGTCAGACAAGACAAACACATGTGCAGCATACATGAGCCACTTTGTACGTTGAAACATTTGGGAATTCAGTTTGAGCGAGCAATTAACCGGCAGACGCCCTCTAGTGGTCACAGGAAATACAACCCAAGCAGGAAAAAGGACAAACCCTGTGTTCTGTTTACGAAACCAGCTCAAAAGCTGCTGTTTGTCAGTCATGTAAAAAAAATAAACCCTGATCTTTCACTAAGTCTCACTTCCCTAAAGCTTCATGGGAAAATTAAATAATGGATGAAGAGGGAACAGTTCAGGGACGAATGAAAAGCTGCTGTTGGTTTCACCTGTGGTCAGGGGTCAGTGAATTAATTCATTTTGGGAGAGGAAAATAAAAACAAGGGGGAAGTTACAGCTTCAGGGGTAACTGGGACAAGCTCAGAGAGTTGGACTCGAACCAAAGAACAGTGGCTGCAGCCTGTGGATCGCGACCAGAGTTGTTGCTTTGCAATGTGCACAAATAGGGCGTGTAACTCATGCTCAAACGGCTCTCCATAGGTGCTGGAACCTGGAGGTGAAGATTTAGCTGCTAACACATGGCTGGGTGGAGAAATGGAACAATACACAAGCCAGACATGCTCCATAATGTCACAGCATAAGGAGGACTGACCCAGATCAGGCCCCCGCTGAGGAAACCCAGCAGCAGCCAGTTCCTTGATGTGCAATTAAACAGAGTTTTAATTAGTATTTGTGTAGCTGTGATCAGCTGCTGGTGGAAGAGAACAGCATCATTTCCAGATAGAACTGAAGGTCCAGCGATGGTGATACATGAGGAACACTCTTCTCATGGGAATAGGATTTGGAGTTCAGCTGTGCATGACAATAAAAGAACATAAACAGCCTGGATGGGAGGATTCTACTTTTAGACGATAAGTAGAATGTGAGTGAGTGAGTTTCAGAAGTGGAAACTCAGTGACCAGTGAGTTTGTGGGAAGATGTGCTGGGCGTTAGCGCTTCAGCAGCAGGTTGGCCAGGTGGTTGCTAGGGGTGACACGGGTTGGCGACAGTCCGTGTGGCTGATTTCATAGCCGCCAGTACAGTAGAATTGTCAGTGACGGAGCCGACAGCTGAAGACAACTCATGGCCAGCGGGGGTCTGCTGATGGATCGACCCTGGAGGGCATCTGAGCGTCTCAACTAATTATGATTCAATCTGGATCGCAAACTGCAGATGCATGAAATGAACTGTCACCACCCAGTTCGCTCACTTCAGTTGTCTTTGTTTTGTTCATTTGGGACGGCACCAGTCACTGGTCAGTGTGTGTCCACTGTGCTGCACAGCACAACTGACACACAACCTCCCTGAAGAGGATAAGCTGCATCGAACAAATGTCCACATGCAGATGTTATGGCGCTCTGCTTTATGAGAGAACAGGTGTATTGTTGGGGGAGGTGACAGCGTGTTAATCTGTGGCTTCATGGATGGAACGTGGAGGTACGTGAGGACAGAGGCAGACAGGATCGTTCACATCAGATGAAGCCACGTGAGCCGGTTCAAACAGTCTGTTTTTGTCTCAGCGAGGAGACGTTTGCTGTCCAACGTCAGGGCTTTTATTTTATCAAGTCACAAAGGTTTCAACTGTCTTCAGTGTCAAATTGATTTAAAAAAACTGCACAGACAACACCAAGTACAAGAAATGTGTTAAATTTCTTTGTTTCGACCCAACTGAAGGAATTTGTCCCCACATACTGACAAGTAGGATTTAACTTCGGTCTACCTCACAAACACATTAAACCCAGAACAACACACACACACACACACACACACAACACAGTCACAATCATCCGTACACCAGCTCCACCGGGCAAAACCGTCAAGAGGCTCCAGAGGAGAATTATTCTGCTGCTGACGAGCAGACGACTGTCAGCTGACAAGGTCCAGAGCTCCCACATGGAGCTGGTGTCAGATGGGGGAGGGGGGGTGACTCTTAAAACTAACTTAACACACAAATATTACTTCAGTGTGAACATAGAAGATTACAAGATTACAATTACAAGAAAAAAAAAACATGTTACAGGTTTATATGGATGAAACAACAGAAATGAGAAATGAACAGAAAACAGTTGAGAACGTTCATGTGCTGCTTTTTAAATCAATCAGAAAGTAATCAAATGTTACAATACTTTGATAATATGATCATGAAACAGTTGCACTACTATCACACTACTAGTAGTCCCACTATCCCGGCACTGATCGGATGAGTCAGCACACGACAGAAACTATCGCTAAGTAACATGTCATACAGGTTGGACACTAATTAACATATTGCATCTACTTCTGTGAATGCTCAGCAGAGAAGTTGAAGGCAAGTTGGGGTAAATGAGGCTTTTCAATGACAATGATGGATGTAAGCTCAAAGTACCGGCCCCCAAACAGCTGGTGAACATCTGCCGTTGGTGTAAAAACACGGACACGGACCAAGCACTGGGTATATCAGGAGTCCTCTGAAATGGGTGGGGTGACTTGTCGCCCACTCATCTCGGGCCAGGAGAGTCATCAAGAATAGGTCCAGACTGGTAACGCTGCCAGAGCCTAGAAATCTAGGAAAAATGTAATTGAGATGTTAGCACATTTGCACATTACATCATCATTACATCATCGATACAACCCCAAAAGTTCACATGTGTGATGTGTCACACATTGTGTGATGCTGCTCTTAAGTTGTAACTCTGTTCATTAAAAGTTGCACCAATAATGAAAATCATTGTCATTCAAATGAGGTAAAAAATGAGTCACTTTGTGGGGGCATGAAAACAATTCAATAAAATGAGGCAATTTTCTGCAGTTTAACATTGAAAACTTTTTGTGTCTTGTTTTAAAACATATTAAATGTATTGGTTGACGGTCCCCCTCTGCATATTAGGATAAATACATGTTTATTTAATTTTAATTTAATTCATTTGTATTCATATATATGATATATTACATGATATATAATAAAACCACTAAGCACAGTTGAAAACAGAAAGCGTTGACAGGACCGAGCAGAACCAATAAAAGAAAAGTTCTTCACCTCCTGAACATAATTAATGCTATTTTTTTTCCTTAAAAACTGCCGTTTGACTTCCTTTCAGCACATTTTCTGTCTGTTTCATCATATGTTCTCCAGCCGCCCGCAGCATCCCTGAGCAGTCAGGATGCTCTAGGAATTAAAAGTTTAATTCCAAGAGGAGACGTTCCTGAGAAGGTGCTGCTGGCCAGACGGAGACGATCGTCGCAGAGAAGGAGAGGTTATGAGATGAGGAATCCGAGGATCGTTTGTGAGAGTTTTCCCTCCTGTGGTTTTAACGTGTTGCTTGCAACACGTTAAAAACACCAAAGAGCCTCCAGCACATCAGTCACACAAAAGTAGCTTCTGGAAGGTTCAATTCATGAACTCATGGTGTGAAACCGGATCAAAAGAATCAATATGAAGGAGAAATTGGTATGAAGTTGTCACTGGGAGTTCTTAAACCTTCAGGCACCAACATTGCGTTGTGGATGTGTCCAAGCGGTCAGTAAACGGCTTTTTTCACAGAAACGACTGGCACATGGATTTAGAAGGAGTCTGTGATGTCATTAAGATGATGCATCTTAATGAGGAGGAGATAAACAGTGAGTCAGTGAGAGTGACGGCTCATTCGATTGTTTTTTTCATGGGTCATCATGAATTCATCTGAGACCACCACTCACGAGCTTCCCCAAAGGATGACGAGCGGAATGCAGATTCAACATTATTACAGAGCATCGCCCGTCCATCAACATGTTCATCTTCAAATATCTCCTCCTGGTTAACGTTGGAACTTCTGAGGAAGTTGCCCCTCATTGTGAAGGAAATAACTGCGTGTACGTCATTGGTTAGTCAGCTGATAAACTGTCCGCTCTTTGACCGGAGGAAAGGTCACGTCAGCACGTCAACAACCTGACTGGCTGCGTCGTGGGTGAAGAATTGGCGGAGTTTCTATTCTGGCGATTCTTCGTCCCATCGTCCATTCGCTTCTTTGTCTCTTTGTCTCTCAGACACAGAAACGAACAGAATGCAATGTGCTGTTCGGACGGAATAAGCGCTGATGGTGTGGATCCGAGGTCAGTCATGTGTCAGAGCCGTGGGATTTCCTCTGACATGCGAAGTGATTCTTTTGGGAGACGGAGATCGACTGACGGGCAGACAAACAGGACGTAGAATGACAAGGACGGGACAGGACGACCACAGCAGCCAGCAGAGGAACCACACACAAACGTACCCTCACAGAGGTTTTGGTTTTGTCTTTGGATCCATTTTCTTTGCTTTGAAAGTGATAAATAGAGATTGAATGCTAAGGAACAGGTGATTTATTTTGCTAAAGTTGATCTTGAGGGGAACATTGGTTTCTTTTCCTAAAATAAACATAAAGGCCGCGGCCACGAGTGTTTCAAAACCATGAGCTGGTCTCCTAGCAACAGCTGCCCTGTTTTTGAGTTGGATTTATTTGATTGATGACCAGATTTGATCATTTCTTCTTCTAGAAGACAAACTTTATAGATCCCAAACAGGGAAATTATTTCTCTGCATTTCACCCATCAGGTATGAACACACACACACACACACACACACACACACACACTGAGCATAATGCAATCACACACACACACAGGGATCAGTGTCTTCAAAGGTTCCTCTGCTGTGGAAGTGACATTCCTCCTCTCGTCTCTTCCCTGCTGGAAGAGCGTTCTTTCCCTCCCTCCCTTCACTGACTTTCAGTGCATCTTCTTCAGCTCACCTGACATCCTCACAGCTCAGACATCCGACCATGGCGATCCCTGCCCTGCTTGTTTTAGACGTCTCCCTGCTCCTGCACACCTGATTCAGATGTCTGCAGAGACGTGAACCACCTGCTGAGTGGAGTCAGTGTAGGTCCGAATGCTCAGTCACCATTTCTTTCTGTCAATGTGACCGCCATCAGCACCAGTGTCCACGGCCAGAGGTGACGCTCAGCAAACTCACTTTTTCCTGCATGTCGTAGTGTCTCAGTTTCACCACACGTTGGCTCGTTGTGCCTCCTGCTCATAAGAGGATGAATCTCTGGACCAGGAGTAATAAATTCACTTTGCTCTCACTTACTGCAGTACCACTTCTTTTGAAACTAGAATCCAACTGTGAGTCATGAAATGAAGCCAGCTGCTGGTAAAGGTGGTTGGGAAGGAATGGAAATGTGATGTACGAGGTATCGATGGAAGATACAAACTCAGTGGTACCTGAGTACCTGGAGAAAATCACTTCTGTCACTGACCAACTCTGTCGGTCAGCCATTTGTCACCTGTGACTGCTCCGTTGGATTCACAGTTTGTCTGTGATCTGACATGAAGAACGGAAACACTGAGAGTGTCAGTTGGGGGTTTTATACTGCGTGTATATGTGTGCGGTGGGGGCTGGGGGGGACTTCCATCTTCATCTGTTCAGCCCTGGGGAGGCTTCTGGAGATCGGACAGATTCTAAGTTCATTCACATCATTCAGCCGCAGCGTCTCTGTTCGTGTTTCCTGAGCCAGTTTAATACGTGTAGCATCAATGATAGTAGTGTGATCAGTGTGTGTGTGTGTGTGTGTGTGGCCGCCACAACACACACACACACACTCCTGCCTCTGGCTATCAGCTTTCCATGATGATTCCATCCACTCCAGTGATTTCTGTGTCTCTGACCTGAACACCTCGATGCTCCGCCCCCAGCATTCCTAACAAACGTCCTCAGCTTCACCAGCACTCGATTCAAAGTTTGACAGCAACAAACAAACTCAGGGTCATGGAGTCGCAGTGGCACAAGGGGGAGTTTTTCTTCCATGTTTTTTTGCCTTCTGGAGAATTGACTGACCAGTTAAAGTCCAATGTGTCCTTGGCATAACTCAGTTCAGCCGTATTCTTTCAGGCAAGATGAACATCTGGCGTCAAAGAAGAAGAATATTTGAAAATGCCACCTGCCGTTTAAAGACTTTTCTCTCTTTGCCGGTTTAATCACTCTTGAAGAACTGGTCGCCAGTTTGTGCACATTTATTACGAATGTGATGAATACTGTATTAACATATTTTGTCACATTATATGTTCGTTTGTTGCTGCGGTTCTTGGTCTTCTCTTTATCTGAAGTTAGATCGTTTTAATTACACTCCATCTGCAACAATCTGCTGACATTTCTTCTGCACAGAAATTAGAAAATGAACATTTTGTTCTCATATGATCTGTAATCGTCTTCAGATCTTTCTTCCGTTGTTTCTGATGCATATGTAAAGGTTGAATCAGTATAAATAGCTCAGGGACGTTTCTCCTCATCCACACAATGTTCAGCAGCACTTTTTAACATCGTTTGCAGACAAAAGAGGAACCTGCCAGCTCAAAAAGGACAATGAAGAGCTGCACAAGTTACAAGTGTGACAGAGAAACCAGGAACGAACAATGGTACACAATGGCTTTAGCGCCCCCTACTGTTGTTGTTTTTTCTCTTCATTGCATTTCACAGGCAGGTGTCAAGAAATATCCAGTGAAAATATCAAAATGCACATTTTAATATAAAATACAAATGATGTATTTTCTGGGTGGATTGTTTTGGTCATATTAAGATTATTTTACAAGAATGTCTTCATGTCCCAAACTACGTTTCTTCCTGAACTGCTCAGCCAAAGAATCCCTTCTTCTTTACTGTGGAAGGAAGAACATCCAGTTAACACAGCATTATCATTCAGGACTGATTTAGCTCCCTGTCAACTGACTGTTCACCTTTTTCAGTGACGGTGTACATGGCCTCCATGCCCGCAGTAACGTGGTCCACAACGTGGCAGTGAAGCAGCCAGGTCCCGGGATACTGAGGACGCATCTTCACCGTCTGGACGGAGACGACAGGAGCAGAGTGACGCGCTGCTTCAGGGATTTCACTTCATTACAGTTTGGAACGGGAAGTTCACTCCGACCATCATTTGTCAGTTTACTGGTGTTCTACAAACTGAGCCTAGAACCTGTTGTCTGACAGGAGACATCAAGGGCCAGCGGCTGTTTAATCACAGAGGGACGCCCCGTTCAATGCCAGCGGTGTTTATGGACGTTGCGTTGTGGTGCGGCAGACAGAGATAGAAGGTTCTAGAGAAAGTGAATGAAAGCTTGTGGTTTTACCTGGAAGGTTGCTGGAAAAAGCTCATAGACGTCGGTCCTGTGTTTGCCGCCGCCCAGCTGGTGGGGACAGATGTCACTGTGCGGTCCAGAGTGCAATTGTCCACCATAACATGAGTTTTATTTACCTTATATTCCACACTGTGACCGTGCCAATGCGCAGTGTGTATGTCCACCTCATTGCCCATCCCCATCAGGTACCAGTACACCTTATCGTCCACCTCCATGTTCAAGCCCTTCAGGTTCCCGTACACGAACCCATTAATGGCTGAACACAGAAGAACAACGACATGTGAAGACATTTGACATGTGTCACAACATGGACAGAATTTGCCGGATCCTGTGTTTTGGTCGGCGGTGGAATCCGTGCGTTCGGCTCACCGTGCATCTTGTTGCTCTCTATAAAACTTTCATCATCCTTTATGTTTGCACGAGGAGTCCTGATGTGTGTCCTGATGTTTTCATCCAGATACCTGATGGACGGGATGGACAATAAATAAGTCCATGGAAACATTCAGCAGGTGTCACGGACAGAGGGTGATGGGTTTGGAACGGAAACTTCTCTGCAGCTTCATCGTTTGCTTAAGGAAACGTTAGAGTTGATTGTGTGGATGATCTTAGCTAATGCTAGTTGAGGCCTCCTTGAATAGATGGGACTTATTTTTGCTTTCAGGACATTCTACCTCCTCAGTGTAGATGTCCATCATGGGTGACATGCAGCGTCAGGAATGCATGCTTTTTGCAAAATGCAAAATGCTTTTTGTCATTGTGACACAAAAGATAATAGATCATATATTAAAATTTTGTTTGAAGTAAGTTTTTGTTACGTTGATATCTGATTCCAGGTGACAAATCTGTCGTTTGTCTGAACTGGAATGGTGAGTTCAGTTGTTTCTTTTAAAGGTTTCATACTTACCAACTCTCATTCTCATCAAATACCAAGAACAGTAATGCAAATTCCTCCGCTTCCTTCTTCAGGCCCAGAGTCCTTGAAACAACAGAGTCGATCAAACATCAGAACTGTAAACTGACACAGATCAGACATGTATCAAACACACGCTCACCTGGCCCAGCTGCTCCGGCAGATCACCAGGGGTCCAATCAGACCACTGTACAGGTCCTGGCAGGTAAGAGACAAACCACGTGTTTGTGTGTGTGTGTGTGTGTGTGTGTGTGTGTGTGTGTGTTTTTCCATCAGCGTACCTTCACAGCATCCACAGTGGAATAGTACGCTGACACGGAGCACTGCTCCTGCTCTGCGGTCGGTCCTGTGTTCTTTGTGACGAACCACTCGTAGGTGTGAGTCTCACCTATAGAACGCACAAAATGCTGCAGTGGTACGGCCGATCTTCTCAGAAGATCTCATTTATGAAATCAAATGAAGCTCTTTGGATTTTCTTTGTCAGAGTTCATACACCTTCTGCTTTGGTGAAACCCTGCCTGTAGCTACCTGGTTTGGTTTGGTGCACGTCAGACGATTCCGTTTTCACTCCGTGTGCGTGGATCGAATAAGGTCTGGAAGCCATGTTCTTGAAGACCACCTTCACCTTCTCTCCAGCATCAGCATGGATCATTGGACCTGAGAGAAAGGCAGATGCTGTCGTCACCTGAGAGCGGCCATAAGTTCAGTTTTTCTGTCGGTAGTAGCTGGACTCCCTCAGCCTACCCATGATGCCCAGGTGCTCCATATCGGCTCCTCTTTCCACCTGTTTGAGGAACTTGTTATTGGTGAACTGGCGGTAGACCACCTTTTTGTAACGGGAGCCAATGAACCCTCCGGCTTGGTCGAGGAAAACCTGAGCAGGACTGCAGGGGATGAAGAAACTGATCAGTTTCAGACAAAAGTATTCAACAGATATAACATGATTACGAACACGTTACTTTTCTTGGCCACGGAACATCTCTGCCTCCCAGGTGCGGTTTGGAGAATAGTCCCAGTCCATCTCCACGGCTGCGATGTAGTAGGTTTTAGAGTGGAACATGCTCTCGCCCTGACGCTGGAAGATGCTGCACTTCTCCACTGTGTAGTTGGCTCGCATCCCGCCACGATAATGATTCACTGTCGGTGACGCCACTTCAAACTGACCTAAACACACAGTCACACAGCTGCAGGTGTCAAACACGTGACTGAAGTACACCTCTGATCTGAGCTAGGACGTGAAACATCTCATCGCGTCGCATGCGACATGTTTGTCTGGGTGACGTTACTTTTTTTCATCTTGTTTTGGTTCATTTGTCTCCTGAACATGTCAATGAGCTGAGTGCTAAGCCCCGCCCCCACTGGAAGTGATCTCGGCTCCACATTTGTTTGTGTTTGTTTGTGATTGTCTCACTCGTCTAAACCACGATTCACAGTAGATATGTGAGTCTCAAACACACACACCCACTTACACACACACACACACATGTGTGAACGGGATGCGTACCCATGCTGTCCGGCTCCATGGTAACAGTGTGTGAGACATGAGGGAAAACGCTGATGGTGTCTCGTCGGTTCTGGCGGAAGAGGAAGCGGTTTCCCTGGAAATGGAGGCTGTTGATGTCCGTCTCAGTGCCCAGACCTGACAGGTGCCACGACACCTTGTCCCCCTTACACATGGTCAGGCCTGGAAGGTTCCGGAACACAAACCCATTGATGGCTGAGAGAGAGAAGACACAAATACTTACTACATGCATACATATTAAATACATTTAATACACTGAGCAGTACGTGTAGTTGCTTCAGTTATCTAACTATTTTAACTTTTTTTCCACATTGTAACTGTAACTATTGTAACTATTCACATTCTTTGCCTGGCTGGAGCTCTTGTAACAAATAAATAAAAGATAAATGAAGCACTTCTGATTCTACAACTATTTACATTAACATAACAAAAAACAGAAAGGAAGTGCCAGCGTACGAGTGTTTACACACCGTGCATCTTGTTGCTTTCCATGAAGCCCTCGTCGTCCTTGTTGACAGCAGTGGGAGCCGTGGTGAACGTCCTGATGTTTTCATCCAGATACCAGCTCAGGTTTTCATCGAACACCGTCGCCAGCAGGTGGAACTCTTTGTTGTAGTTTTTCTACGAGCGGAGAGGAAGTAACGGTGAGAGCAGCGGCAATGGAACGGCAAAGACGTGAATGATTGGAGCGTTTCAGCCATGAATCCGCTTCTTTCTCCTTCTCACCTGTTCTCCTTTCTTCAGTGACCCAGGTCGGCAGATGAGGAGGGGTCCAACCAGTCCGGAGCTGGTGTCCTTCACAGGGTCCACTCCAGAATAGTACAGGTAGGTGAGACAGTCAGCCTCCCCCTCTCCTGGCCCGGCAGGCGCAGACCACTCATAGGTGTGAACTGTCCCGGGTCGGACCAGAGCAGCTGGGGGAGGGGTCACCACTCCTGGGAACACAAACAAAACATCACATCCACAGATTCATCCATGCTAACCTGCTTGTAGCACTACTCACTTGGTTCCCGCTTCAATTCCCGAAGTTTTTTGGCTGTGTAGGATTCTGAGGAGGAAACATGGAACATAGAAATATGAAAAAGATGCACTTTGTTTCTCCATTATGACAAAAGAGTTTGATCACCTTCCAGTTCGTTGTGATAGAGCGTCCCGTCCTGCTCTATGCTGTACAGTACACCGTGTGCTTGGATGCTGTACGGCCGGCTGGCTTTGTTCTTAAAGACCACAGAGATGGTGTCCTTCTCCTCAGCACGCAGCACAGGACCTGGACGCAGAGGTCATAGTTTGTTCCAAACAAGATGCTCTGACTTTGACTTTAACATTATTACAGCCCTGATAATTCCCACACAATAAGAGGAATTATTTAAAATAAAAAAAATGTTACATTTGTCTGATAAAGACATATGTGTCTGAACACTGACAAACAATCTGTGAAGGTTCAGCCATAAATTAAGACCTCCGTGAATAGACACTTTATTCTCTTCAGTCATGGCCATTAAAGTCACATTTTTCCTGAACGTCAGGCTGGATTACCCAGAATTCCAAGATGTTGCTCCTCTGGGCTGCGTAGCATCTTGGTCATAAAGGTGTTGTCGGTGTATTCCACATAACGAACTTTCTTGTAGCGACTTCCAATGCGATCTCGACCTCTGGTCACAAACATGTCCGCCTCACTGCAAACACGAATCCGATATTTGATCGTCTCTTACGACGTAAGAAGCAGCAAATGTGCAGTTACCAACCCGTCAGATGGCAGCGTGGGGGCGTAGTCCCACACTTCTTCTTCAGCAGCAATGAAGAACTGTCGGTGCTCACCGTGTGGGCGGGGGGCATGGACGTTGGGGAAACATTTCTTGATCTCAAATAAAGCCTGCATACCAGCTAAATGAAAGGACCAACAAAAGTGATTAGCAGCTAGGTTTAATGCCCCCGCTCGTCAGGGATCTGTTCTGGGCCCCTCTTTGTTGTATATTCTCTCATGAGCTGAGCTGACCAACATATTGCAGAAGTGCCAAGATGATGATTCCTTCCCTCTGCAGACTTAAAATAGTCATATCTCCTTCATTCTTGGCTATGACGTCCAACGACCATCGGCTCACCCATCAGATGGTCGTTAACGGTGCACGTCAACAGCCAGTGTCCCACGTTGTGAGACACCATTTCAGCTGTAGTGCTGGAGGCGGGAAACAGACTGACGGTATCCGTGTGATGATTGTGAGTCGTCAGGATCTGACCGTGGAAATGGACTGAATGCATGTCCACCTGTCAGAGAGGAGGAGACAGTTGGATGAGTAACACGCGAGCAGAACGCCGCAATATTCTGTACTAGAGCGGATGTCTCCAAAATGGTTTTGTCCAACCAACGGTTCTTCATACCTCATTGCCTAACCCAATCATGTACCAGTGGATCTTCTTGCCTTGGCACATGCTCAGTCCAGGAAGGTTCCCGTACAGAAACCCGTTTATACCTGGAACACACAGTTGGGGTTAACGTGTACACGTGTGACATCTGGGTGAAAATCTGTGCGTTCGTGGACACAAACATCCTCACCGTGCATCTTGTTGCTCTCAATGAAATCCTCATCTTCTTTTAGGTCTCTGACTGGACTGGGGATGTACGTCCTAATGTTCTCATCCAGGTACCAGCTTAGGTTCTCGTCTGAGACCATGAACAACAGAGCGTAATGTTGGTCCGCCAACCTCTCTCCATTTTCGTCCAGAGTTCCTACAGAGAAGAGACGTGCAGTATTCCATTAGTATTTTCTGTTAATTTTGATACTGTCTGGACATGTGCTTCCCCTATTGGTTTGGAAAACAGCAGCTTTACGAGGTGCAAACATTTTCTCAACAGTCCTATATAGTCCTTAATAATGATAATCTGAATACATATATTGTGGGACCCTTTCAGGACCTTTCCTACAGATGATCAGGGGTCCTACGAGTCCTGAGTTGATGTCTTTTGGAGCAGAGACATGGGAGTGGTAGAATCTGGTCAGGCAGTTGCTGTCCTCAGCTGTTGGGCTGTTGGATTCTGGAACGGTCCACTGGTATGTGACTGTGGTGCCGGGAGCCACGGAGTCGTCCGTCTTCAGGTTGGGAGGGGTTCCGTCTGGATACAGGGCTCCTGAGGGGGCGGGTGCACACAAACAACTTTCAGGTTGGTTTTGAGCACACTGAGTCGCTGGTGCCGTCGTTCACTCCTGACCCTCGTGGCCTTTAGTGTAGGTCAGTCCGTGGGGGTGAAGGCTGTACGGTCGGGACGCTATGTTCCTTAGGTGGACTGTTATCGTGTCCCCCACCTCAGCCATCAGCAGGGGTCCCATGTAGCCGAGCCAGTCGGGTTTTGTCACCTCTCGCATGTAAGTAAGGTCTCCATACTGCTTATAAACAGCCTTCTTGTAGGTGGCGCCAATTCGCTGGGGACCCTTCTTCAGAAACACTGAGGCTTCTCTGCAAAACGAGAGAATAAGACAAGTGTTTGAGTCCAGCAGCAGAGTCAGATCCGATCATTATTTGTCCATTAGCATCATGGAACATATTAGTAAAAGTACTTTAAACATCGACTTACTTCAAGGACATTACAGGTATCACACGTCGTATTAACAGTGACCCGTTCTAAAACAAGTTTTATACCTAATCTGACTTTAGTGTATAAATACCCTTTTAATCATTTAACTTCTCCAAACATGAGAACTAAAAGCTGTTGCATTCTATATGTGGGCGACAACATGTACAATGATCAGAACATCCGCTTACTCATCGTTGTCCAGTGTGCGGTTGTGAATGATGTTCATCCCAGTTGGGGCGTAGTTCCAGGACACCTCCTCTATCCTGAGGAAATACTCTCTGTTTCTTTCACAGACGCATACGGCCGCCAAGCACAGCAGCAACAACCGCTGCAGCATTTTACCCGTCTGGCAACGGTAGGTCCACGTGTGATGAGTGTCAACAGCTTTGTCCGTCTGCCTCAAAGCTGCACTCAGATTTTATACTCAGCTGGCAGTCAAGAGGGGCAGAGGGGTCTCTGAGCATCCAATCAGAGAGCAAAGAGACACCAAGTGACCCGGGTGACCCGGACTTCTTGCATAAGAGCAGAAAATGTTTTGTTCTGCAACATCTGTTATTTGATGACACCATGAAGAGGCCATCTCTGAGGTTAACATCTCATTTGGTTGAAGATAAGCTAAAAACTAATGTGGAAATACTTATGATAGACCGGGGACTGTTTATTTAAGTTAATTTTCAAAATTTGCTGACTCAGAGAGAAGGGGACTGAGCTCCGCTGATAAGCTCACAACCTTTTCTCTACTCTACAGTTTACTCAATCGGCTCCTGAAAGGATCAAACACCACTAATACAGGAAAGTCCAGGATTGCAGTAGCATATGGACAATGACGGAGCACTGATAATCCTTCTCTTTTTCTAATTTTCCTTATATAAACCATATAGGTAAATATAATATAAATATCAAATAAATGAAAAACCCATTCACTCACTCATTGTAAATACATTTGTTTATTCAAGACACCACATATGAACATACATTATAAAAATATGTCACTAGAATATTTATAAAATATCTGAACTAGCATTTGAAACAAAACAGTTTACAATGAAATGCTCTGGGCATGTGGGGCGGTGGATGGAAACAAAAGCAAAAACTACAATCTGTTGGAAATACTGATCCAACAAAGTAACACTGGACAGAGGAGAAACTTTGTGTTCATGACAGTTGAAGAATACAATCATGTAAATGATCAACACATCTGGCAAGAACACGACACTAGAGAACGTCATTCCTACATCTGAAATCTGCCTTCGTACGTGTACTACTGTTAGAATATTTACTTCAGCGGTTCACTCCACTCCAAGTATGTTTCTGAAAATAAGCACTATACTTCTGGTCATTAATAGTAAAGTTGTTGGTTTAATATTAAAATACTGTATAGAATTATAATAATAATAACAATAATGAATAAGACAGTGAGTATTGTTAATATTCATCACAAAGTAACTGAACAGTTGTACTAATATGTAGAAAATATTTACTGATAGATCAACAGGTACAAACAACTGCTCAATTACTTTCATAGTACTGACATTAGTGTTTCTGAGGAGGCTGAGCGATGGACTGATTGTTTGAACATGTCTGCTGAGTCTCCTCACAGGGACAAAGTAAAGCACAAACTGTTGCCATAGAAACATGCGTGTCTCACTCAGTCCATCATCACACACTGCTGAGGCATTCTGCATGCACACACACTCCTGTGTGCTTGTCAATGCGCACAGAAATGCACAAAACATTTTTTCAATCATTCCATTTATTTGTGTAGTGAACATTTATTCATTAAAGTGGGATTTGAATATTGGACTTTACTTGGGCCCACAATTTTAATGACATCTGAAAAGCCGAGAGCTTTTTATTTACCAGCATTCGTTTGTAGACGTCCTGTGTTTGTGTGTGTGCAGCACTCGTCTCTGTTCAGAGTGTGTGTGTGTGTGTGTACATACGCGTGCTGGTCTAAGCATTGAGACTGTACTCCTGCTTGTAGCAGCAGGGCCGGCAGACTGCGTTCACAAGGCCGTTTCCCAGCTGGAGGAGGCAGACGATGAACTCCAACACAGCCAGACCCAACAACACACACAGCAGAGTCACGTTCCACTCCACGATGTTGACCGGCTGCAGACAACGGGACCACGTCTCCGGCTGCAGCAGGTATCTGGACCAGGGGGCAGGACAGTGATGACATGAGTCCAAACAAGATAAGAGTGGAGTACGCTGACATGAGTTTCTGTTACACGGACACACACAGATGTTACAACAGGTTGGGTTTACATTTTAAAACATACTTGAACTATGAGCTTCAACCAGTTCACAAGATTCTTCAGATATGTTCTTTATTTCAATGACTCCGTGTTCCACAACAGGATAGTGGGTGGATTCTCTACTGCAGCATGACGCCATGAGTTCAAACCAGAATGCTGCTGATGATCTGGTGTAAAATGACCTTTAACAGTTGAACCACACGTTCCCATCCAGGAGGAAGGATGAAGCGTCATGTGTACTTCCTGTGTCTGTGGGTTGCAGCCAAAGGCGGACTGATCCTCATCTGACCGTCACCATACACGCATTCATACTACTGCACACCTAAGCCAAACCTTTCACACACACACACACACACACACACACACACACACGGCCCACCTTCCCCCCTGATCTGCGAAGGGATACGTCCATCCAAGTGAGGTGAAGCACTGTGGACCCTGCACCAAGGCGAACCCTGAAATGACGAAACAGTAAGCGGAACCAACCAGACCGACCACGGCTGCCAACACTGACCCGCACATCTGTGGAGAACCAAACAGCGCACGCACACACGCACGAACACACACACACACACACACACACGCACGTGTTTATGCACATACACTTTTGGAGTTCTAGTCTGAGTGTGTGTGACTGTATAAGCAGATTCAGTGGCAGC
>CAAKHB010002867.1:87476-121598 GCA_901007665.1 Aeoliscus strigatus | reverse complement strand
AGCTGCCCCGCCCCCCCCCCCCACACACACACACAGCAGCTGGGCATGTGGCTCAAGTTGTGCGTCCGGCTTACTGGTGTCAGTGTACGCTGACAATGGAGCCTTGTTGATTCATCATGGCTGGATTAGCATTAGCATTAGCATACCTCATCATGAGGATGCAGCGTGAGCTGCCGTCATGACAACTGTTTTTTCAACGGCAGGTGGAAAAAATCAACAGGAGAAATGTGGCGTGTGTGTTTTCAATCATTAACTTCTGTGGTCATTTACTTTATTTCGATTGTCGGTGTTCTATTGTCAGTACGACTACACACACTCGGCTGATCTGATCCATGTTCACGTCTCACCATTAAGCTCTCGTTCCAGCAGCAGCTACATTTCCCAAGAGTGATGAAGGTCACAGCTGGAACCAGCATCTGGAACCACATGGATTCAGTCAAACTGTTTCATTAATGAGGACATTGATATTAAATTCATAACTACAACATTAAAACTAACCTATTACCAGTTCATCCTGTTGAAAATAAACATGTATAGTGCTTTCTTCATCTTTTATACCATATATAAATACTATACTATATAATCTTTTTCTTTTCTCACCTACATGTGAGTCTTTAGTGAAGAAATGATAACGATAAATTCGTCACAGCTCCCAGCGTCCATTACTGCTCTTCTTAAATGAACTTTATTTTCTTGTACTGATCAGGCTCTGTAGGTCATCTGAGGACATCTTCACCATCACTTCAGAGCAGCTGTGTCACGGGTTGTTCTCTGCAGCTGTGAGACCACTCAGTCCCCGATCAAACTTTCTTTCTTCTGCTGCCAAAGTCAATGCAGATGAGCCAAACATACAGAGGTTCTCACTTTACTGTCCTAAAAGGATTTTCTGTGTTTGAACTGAAGCACACAGATTATTCAGTCAAGACGCAGGTTCACACACTTGTCACAGCACTTGTCCTTTGACAGTTTCCGAGCACTCAAACAAACGTGACTTCAGATGAAAATAAACAGGCCGAAGGTGACAGAAACAAGCTACAAGCTATCGTTCACCCTGATTGGTTCGTTCCTGTCACACCAGGAACTCGATCCGATTTAAAGTGTCTCTGAACCCTCACACACACCCAAACCGCTCTGGTGAGTTGAAGAAAGAAGCCCTGTGGCGTGAACTGAGCCATCTCCCTCTGCTGACGCCTGCTCCAGCTCCGGTCGCGTTGCTTTGTGCTGCGTCAACGGTTTGAAATACAGACAAAACAAAGATTGGGACTAAGATGACTTCATATCTGATGAAGAAAAAGAAACACCCAGGATCATTCCAGAGGCCATAGACTGGCAGTGGAGGCTGCTGGATCCTGACATGTTCACCTGCCTTCCAGTGCATTCCCTCTGCTCCTCTCCTCTCCTTCCTGTGCTGTTGTGTCCCTCCCAGCAGCCAGAGAACGATAAATCACATCCTACTACAGAGAGGAAGTTCCCAAGGTTTTACTCTCTCACACACAGTCACACACACCAGAGCCCAGATGCCTGAACATCCTGGACCCCCCAACCCCATGTGCTTCCTTCAAACGTAGCGATAGACTGACAGAGGGAGGTGCCCCGCTGGAAAGAAGCAGAAGACAAAAAGGAGGGAGGAAGAGAGGACTAAAGATAGCTCTCCCTAGAGTCATGCTGCTACATGACAGGATGACGGACGGTGAAATGACGTAAACTCCCTTTAATGTACACACACCAACTTCTCCAACGTTCAGACGAGGAAAACAAACCTAGTTGAACCGACTGGTTCAGAGAAAACAACATAAAGGACCATTGATTCGATGGCGCATGTGACCGAGGCACGTCGCTTGTTTCTACTTGTAAAGGTTCTCAGATCGATGAACTGTTCCTCCCCCCCCAGCCTGGATGTGAGATGGAGTTCTCTGAATATTTTACCTGCTGACCACAAACAAACCTATTGAAGATGGAGAAGCTTTCTGCCCGGAGCACGTGCACTGGACCACAAGGTTAATCTTGTCTCAGAAAGCACAATCTCTCCTCTGTTTCTCTCTCTCTCTCTCACTCCGTTAAACCAAACAAAACAGCTCCTTTCTGCTCCGTCGGGGTATAAAACCAACAGATTAACTGTTTCTTCACACACACACTGAACAAGTCACACACTGACAACCGAGACCTGAATATTGGCAATCTCACGTTCTTCTGTAAAAGATGTTGAAGTCAATGGTAGAGATATGTATATTAGACACAAATAGAAATCATACAGCTTTGACAACTGAAGAGAGGAGGTGACATCACTGATTTGTCTTTGCAAACAATCTCCTCAACAGCTTTCCAGTCACTTGTCACATGCTTTCAAAGAATCTCATTTATGATCAACATGCAGCACTAACGTCAAACTCATAGGGAGCACCAGAGGGTATCTGCCTCCACTGCAGGTGAAGAATTTCACCTCATGGCACAAAACATTGTACATGTTCAATGATGATTGGTTAACAAAAATCGTACTGTATAGTTCTAATCAAATAACTTTGGTATGTGAGTCCTAATACAGGCTAAGAGAAGTTATTCACATGTAAGTTCAAAAAATAATTCATAACACACGACACATGTACTGATTGTGACTTCAAAAAGTACAAAACATTGTGTCATATTTCTTTTTTGTGTTAGTGGAATCCAAACTTTTTGGAATGTTACTCTAAGAAGTACATCATGGGATGATGTTACCAGATAAAAATGAACCAAATTCCATTAAATCAGACACAAAATATACAATCAAACAGTGGGAGAGATGAATGAAGGTTTTTGACTCACCAGCAGTCCTCCGCCTCCCAGTCCACCAAAGTACCAGATGTAGCTGGCCAGGCGACCCAGCTGGATGTAGGTGATCTCTCCCATAGGAAACAGCAGCAGCAGGTTGGCCAGGATGCAGCACAGCGCCAGAGGCAGCAGAGCCAGACCCAGAGACCGGGCAAAACCCACTGAACAGCACATCGCCCACCCTGGAAACGCACGGCCGCAAGGTGCTGAGGAAGAGACTGGAATGGACGGAGAGAGCAGAGGAAGAGGGGGGACGGTCCAGCAGCTGGGGAGTAGGAAACAAACACAAGTGGCGAGAGAGACAGAGAGAGAGTGTGTATGTGTGTGTGTGGAGTATCCTTCCTTACAGAGGGAGTTCTACCATCCCACAACATGCACCCGGAAGCCCAGGAAGGAAACCAACCAATGACTGCACAGAGCTCAAGCAGAAATATGAAAAATCCCACAAGGGAGTGTGTGTGTGTGTGTGTGTGTGTGTGTGTGTGTGTGTGTTTCCCACAGACCTTAAGGCAGCAGGGCCTCCTGCAGCAGCACAGTACACAGTTAATTTCCCTCACAACAACTCAGTCACAGGTCAACATGTTTCAAAGCACAGTTGGTGCATTCTTTCCAAATCCCTTTTCCATCCAGTGTGAGTGTCCACGTACTGCACAGTGTGTGTACTGGAGACATTACACACATGCTGTACAAGTACAAGAACACACCTGCAAAATCCTCAAATGTTGTTTGTTGTCACCTGTTCATGTCTGACTTGACTTGACCATGAGTTTCTTGAAACAATGTGGATATATTCACTTGGAAATAAATGGAAAAGGTCAAAGGTCAACTTCATGTTCATAGTCTAAACGTTTTATTTTTTCATCTTGACTGGCAGGAGAGCGTGTACAGCCATCAGGTGTAGCCACTAACTAATATTTCCATCATGATGTTTGCTCCTCGTCTGCTATGTCTGAGGTCTGAGGGATACAAGAGGTCTATGTGGGGCAATAGGACACAACATGACTCATGATGGTGCTGCGGCAGAATGCCACAGAGACTGTGTGTGAGTGTGTGTGTGTGTGTGTGTGTGTGTGTGTGTTATGTGTTTTCCAGGGCCCCTGCATGTTATGAGCCGCCGTATAATCCATCTGGAATGCAGCGTAATCTGGACCCGCTAACAAGCTGTTTGGCTCTTAATTAAGGCTGATTATGTAAAAAAAAAAAAAAGAAAAAGGTTTTACTGATAGAACTCGCAGCTCTTTCCAGAAGTAATAACCTTGGTACCGCCGTGGATTTGGGGCTGTAAGAAGATCAGCAATGAAACAAAGTCCAACATCATCAAGAGATTGGCGTTTGAGCTGCCACAAACAGCAGCAGTTTCCCAACGTCCTACCGCTGTAAACAGCCTCTGAGCTGAGGGTCGGTTCACAGTTGTGCTGGTTCATCTGCATATGAACTGTTACATTCACTGTTGAAGTGAATAGAATAGACAGTTTGTCCTCTGGGGAGCAGGAACACACTCTGAAAGTGTGATTTGCCCATAGGAGATTTCTTAAGAAAATGTGGAAAATATTATGCAATAATCCTGATTTGGAAAAAGAACTATAAATCAGCATAGTCAGCATATTTAGTCTGGTACAAATCAAGTCATGTACAAAAATAAACTACATATTTTGAGTATTTGAAACTAAACTTATTTGAAATTACTCTATTTTTCCATTCTCAAAAATGCCTTATTAGGCCCAAGAAGTAAGATTAAAACCAAATCAGTCTGAAGACAAACAGTCATTTGATTTCCTATTTGTTTGAAAACAGATCTCAAATCAAATGTAAAAGCAAGTGAATGTGAGGAAACAAATTTCCAAACATACTTCTGATAGAAGAAACATTCAACAGAAACACTCCAGAGGCACGTTGATTTCCCACCAGATAAACCTGCTGATGAAACGATGTGACTGTGAGGAGGTTTTGTACGTTTAGTATCCTTGAGCACATCCATCAGCGCGGGGGTCTGATCCTGCCCACAGCAGCTTGTGTGGACCATCACTGGCAGATGGGTTCCACCAGTCGCCCACGGTGATGATCTGTCCCCTCCCAAACCGAGACCTCTGGTGGCCTGTGTGCATGAATGGAAACAGACATGATCACGCTGACAGGCCTCAGAGGTGGTGTGAACGTGGTGTTTGACAGAAGGGACCGGATGGAAACTCTCAGATCAGTCAAAGGAATCTGTGATTTGTGAATCTGTCTCACTGGATTCCAGGGAGGGAAGGGGGACGTGGAAAAACATCCTGTTTACAGCAGGAATCTGCAGTTTATCAGAACAAAATAGTTTGGGGTTTATCATTTGACTGTGTGAATTCGTTGATACAACTTCTTTCACGTAGCATCCAGCTACTTCATGATGCACGTAAAGATAAAGCTGATCATAAATTCTGATGGTTCAGCAACAACTGGACCTAAAGCATGAAATCACTTGTGATCTGATACTTGATGGAAGGGTCATTGCAGGGATTTCCCCCTCTGGTACAATGGAGACCAGATATGACCAGGTACCTGTGACCGGCCAGTTGACTTTGTGGCCACGTCTTGTCAGCGCCTCGGCCACCTCCTGGTCGAAACCCTCCTCCAGATTAACCAACCACTCATCACCTGCAAGGACGGACGACCAATCAGAACAGAATGCATGCATGGATCGTGATCTGTACACTGCTGCTGCATGCAGACATGATGCGGCGAAGGAAGAGACTCAGATAAAAGTATGAGACTGTCAGAGAATGTTTTCAACCCCTGTTGTCTCTCTGCTGCATCTTCAGTCACAACACACTGAGAATAGTTTCACTGTGGATGACAGACCAAGCTGTGACGTCTTACGTAACAGACGTGTGTGTTTGTTTGTCAGTTAGGTGGACATATAGTACCTTTCTGGTCGTACTGCACATAGACTCTGGGTGAGTCCAGAGCTTTCTGGGGATTCATCCCAAACTCCAACATGTTCAACAGCACCTGAACAACGACAACAACAACATCAGTTATACACCCGATGCCCTGGCCAACACTGACTGTAGATCAAGCATCTGTGTAATAATTCATTCCTCAGCCCTCTGGGATACCTGGACGTGTCCTTGTGGTTGCATAAAAGCCCCCATCACCCCCAGTGCAGCGAGGAGCTGTGGTGTTTGGGATTCTGTCGCGCAGTCAGTGAGGAGGGCAGGTATGATGGTGTGATACGGCCGCTTCCCTCCAGCGATGCAGTTGGCATGGTTACGATGCAGAGAAAAGTTGGCGCCACGGTTCTGGGGACAAGATGTCATGAATGTATTTCAGTGTCAGTCACAGAGATGAGCACACTGGCCACCATACTTGATGGAGCACATGACAAACTCACCTGTAACGAGAAGCCACAGTCCTTTGGGACGAGCCCGGTCCCAAAGCCCATGTAGGTGCTGTTGACAAATGAGCATGCGTTTCCCTGACTGTCAATCACACAGAAATACACTGTGTCACTTCCTGTCATCACACCGGGCTCCACGTCTTCCATGGCCCTTAAAAAAGAATAATAACCACATGGGACAAGTCATGAATCAGGTGTTAGATTTTAAAAATAGGTGTGTGTGAGACTGCAGATTGTTGTACAGCATCAACACGATCTGAATTTGTCTTCTATCCACAGACAAGTTTAACAGCGTTCAGCCTGAGGTCCATGATGATGCGTGCAGTGAGTGTGTGTTACATCAATAGATCAATTGGTTTAATCATCTCAATGTCTGTGTTTGTCTTAAGGGTGAGGGCCTGAAGTGCAAAGTCAATACTATATAGACCTTGTTGCTAAACACACACGCCGACACACACAGGCGAGGCATGACAGATGGACGACGTTTAGCTGGGGAGCAGTGAAAGTCGACAGTCGTATCTGGAGTCAACTGAGTGTGACTGGTACGGAGCGGTACTGAGACACGCTGTGAGACAACAACATACCTGTCCATGCTGATGCTCTGTGCTCGCCGGCGGCTGTAGTTCTTCTCCAGCAGCGTTTGCAGAGGGATGGTCACATGGTCCGGGTCGCCCAAGAGGCTCAGAGCATCTGTCAGTGCCAGACGAAAAGCCTCCACCAGAACATGGACGTAGTCAGAGCTGTTATGTCCTAAAGCTGCACACACATATTTGGGTTTTCATAAACATTTATCAAAACTACTGCATAAGCAGAGTTAACATACTAACTGGATGATTAAATGCTTCCTTTACAGTTTCCCCCATGTGACATGAAATTCAGGGAGACAATGTCCTCCATGCTGCTTGGCGTTTGAATGTTTTCAGTAGAACAGTAGAACACAAGTCTCAACACATAAAACTACTCGATGGTCCAGCAGGTCCATGTTGTTACCTTTGACAGGGAAGTTCTCCAGGATGTTGAGCAGCAGCAGAGCCACCAGTCCCTGGCTGTTAGGTGGGGGCTCCCACAGACACACACCCTGAACACGCAGGGGACTCGGTCACTCATGTTGCAAAGAACACGGACACAAATCAGCATCTGAGCAGACCGACCTCACCTTGTATTCTGTGCTGATGGGGGTGATGACCTCACTCTCATGGCTGCTCAGGTCATCCAGAGTCATGACCCCTCCGTGCTGGTTGATGACATCAACCACAGCATGAGCCACTCTGCCCTGGTAGAACGCCTGGGCACCACATTCACCCAGCTCCTGTTGATTCATCAATCATTTATTAGAATTCTTAGTCTTCTTCCATTGTGAATTTCTCTTGGAGATGAATAAAGTATCTGTCTATCAGTCGACACCCCATGAGTCAACTACTGAACATATCTGATGATCAAGGCCACTGAATCACACAGGAGGGCGTGATTTCTTTTCAAGGAAGTGATCCATCCCATCATCGCTGAGGAATGCCCGGTGATGCTGTGGAAACCCTCAGTGACGCTGAGGTCACTGCCATTGTGTCAGTTTGTGTGTGGAGCGAGTTCACGATTGAGTGTGTGATGTGGCTGATTCACACAGTTACACAGCTTCCACGGTAACACGCATTCAGACAAATCTATTGTCTGCGCACACACACACACACACCTATACGCAGGAAATGCGCTTCTCTTCACTTTTAATATCACAGCATCCAATTGAAATGTCAAAAAATAGCGTAAATCACTCAGTTTGTTGTTGTCCCGTTTCAGTTAAAAGCAGAAGAAAATAGTTTGAAATATACTTGTAAGTGTGTGTAAGTGTGCAATTAGGAGCAATGATGAATGAGGTAAAGTTTCAAATTTTAAAAACAACAGGGTGACATTTTAGTTTCACTTTACCCTCAGAGTTTGGGCCAGTGGAGGGTTTCTGAATATTTGTCCATGTGTGGGTGCCTGACCATTTGTCAGCAGGTCTTCATCTAGGTCCTTCCCAGCATCTCGCAGGACCGCCACCCAGTGTGCCCAATGGTGGGCTGTTACCTCGGCAACAGGAAACCCCACCTCAGCCAGTTCCACTGCCGCACTCAGGACCTCCTGCACGGACAACTACAGAAACAGGACAGGAAACACGTGCTACCTGACAGGAAGCCTCACGAGGCAGGAAGTATGAGTCAGTGTTTGGAGATTCAGAGATTCAGAGATTCAGAGCTTCAAACTGGATTTAATTTCCGATGAGGATGTTCACACATACACACACACACAGTCAAACCTTGTGACTGCCAAACAGCTGTATGGTGTCACACCAGCACGCAGGGGCCCCCGGTACTGTAACATTTAAAGCATCAAACGCTGAGGGAGGGGTCTCAGCACTGAAACCACGTCCTTCCAGGAGGTCCAGGGTCTGAGCTCTGGGCGTCCGACCGCTGAAGAAACAGAGGCTCAGGTTTGTTTAGATGATCAGAACAAGAGCAAATGTGTGAGGTGTGTCTTTACCTTCCATTGATGCCTCGGATCTCCCCCGTGTTCCCATTGTAGAACAAACAGAAGGCGTCTCCTCCAGGGCCGGTGCTGCATGGTTCTGTGACCGCCAGCACTGCTGCCATGGCAACAGCAGCATCTGCTGCATTACCACCACGCTTCAGGATGTCTGGACAGAAACAATACATTCATGACTGACTGCTGCAGAGAAACCAGACAACTGAGTCATGCCCGTCCCCAATATGAGCCTCGAAACTGGGAAGCAGAGTGCAGGGAGCCTCTGCCCTGCAGCTTTCACATGTCACCTGCTCCTACACACCTGACTCTAATCAGCAGCCGGTCAGCAGAACTTCACAAATTGATCATTTCAATCAGGTGAGGTGACCATCAAACTGACCCACCACCTCATCCTATGAGGTTGTGTAACCCACTGACTCCTGAAACTGAAAGTTTTCGGAATGACAAAACAGCGTTATGCTAATAATGATATTAATCATATAAAAGAAACCAATGATAAAATGTGATTGTCCATGAAGAGTTTTGTATTATGGCCTGGAGCTCAAATTGACTCGGTTCCCTGTTGTGAAATGCAAATCAGATTCTGATTTGAATATTTTAACATGTTACATGTGACAAACAAACCAAAAGCAATGGTAGTGTAAGACAGTGACTGATCGTTTGCGTGACACGTTCTAGGCAACATGCAATAACAATATGGACATAATTAACTCATTTAAACGGCAGCATTGGCGAAAGCAGTGAAAAATATTGGTTCAGTACTTAAATAAGACACATGGTCTGACAGCCTGCTGTGTCAACTGTTCTGTCAAACTTCATCTTTCAAGCTAACGTCAGGTTTCTAGTTCAACGCAACTGACAAACTCGTCTTTGACTATCTACCACCATTTTCCTAAACGATAGTTGCAGTCAAAACGTGCTCAAAACTAAACTCGATAAGACCCGGATGTTCGCAGAATCTCCATGGCAACCGCTGTCCCTTACCGAGTCCTGCACCGGAAGCTAGCGGCTGGCTGGATGCCACGGCGCCATGGAGACAAACCACCGGGGACCGACGAGACGAGAAGTTCAAGTCTCTGTCCATGTTCCAGTAGCTTCCGGTGACTTCAGAAAAAAAAACAAAACAGAATGGTTCTACCGGAATTCCACTGGGCTAATCCGTTCATCGGCCGTCGATTGAGTTCGCCTCAATCAGGCAGACGTCGATAGCAGATTACATCGATAGATGCTGGTCGCAACAAACAAGTTTTCGAGGAACAACAACATAAGAACTGCTTCTGAAGGATCTTTAAAAAACCTGCATGTGGTTGGAGCCGAAGATGACCGACAGAAATTACAACGTAATTACAACGTTTTAAATCGGAGACATCATCTGATGTGTTCCTAAAATATCTGTTATACAATAACATGCATATTTTCACTTTCAAAGATCAAATACATCTTGTTAGGTTACATAAACGACTCGTGTCACCACACAAAGAACAAATATCAAAAATAACCTCTCATTTATCCTTTTTAAAATATGTCTCATAGTTTCTAATCATTAAGCCAAGTTTACACAATGTTAAAGTGAAAAACATTTCTTAAAATCCTCAGTTACTCAGTGTTCAGACACTCCCTGGATCAGACAATGCTATTGAACTTCTGTGGTAGGTTTTCTTCCCGTTGACAGAAACCACACTCAGGCCTGGATATATCGACCAAATGTCACTTCTGTCACTTCCCCTTGTACACAAAACCTCCTGTAAAACATTAACTGCTGTATCTTTGCTGGCGTTTCTGCGCGCACACATCGGTATGTGGTCCTACATCACTGTGTTTGCATGTGTGTCCATGCAAGTGTGTGACTGTGTTATATTACAGGTGTAAAAATGAATGGGCGAGGTCAGTCAGTGGCAGGCAGACGCTATAAAACGCAGCATCAACCATCCTCATCTGGGATCTAGACAGAGCAGTGGAGGAGCCACCAGTCAAACACAGGGTTCTTCTGGTGGAGATCAGCGGCAGGGAACAGTGAGGAGTTACTTCACTCAACCTGACCTGTCCCAGGGGACAAAGACCAGACTGAATACTGACCTTCAGCTTTTGAACCCAGCTTTTTTTGACAGTACAGCACTTGTTGAGCTGACCAGGTTCCTGTCAGAGGCCGTTGTATCGTCTCAGAATGTGTTCAGGTGGCTTCGCCAAGTGTCTGGGGATCTGTCTGATTCCTCTGATGGTTGTGTGTGTACTGTGTAACATACTGCTCTTCTTCCCTGGTGGAAAACCTGTGGAGAGACACCACATCACCGAGGAGGTGTGGTACTTTGGAGGGATTCTGGGATCAGGAGTGCTGGTGAGTATGTTCAGGTTCTGGGGCTTTTTTGTCATGGTGGAACTTGCATCTTCACAAAGACATTAGTTACATAATATTTATAAATCATGATTTTCTGTTTAAAATATAGTCTCAGTTCTTGTTTCAATTAAAGAAAAGGCAAACTTAAAATATTAAGTATCAGGTGACTGTCAGTGATTACATGTTTTAAATGATGCTGTGTGTAAATTTACGTAGTAGTCCTGGTATAAACTGTTGCAGCTTTTCAGAAAGCCTATGACATGTTTTGACAGATGATCTTCCCAGTGCTGGTGTTCCTGGGTCTGAAGAACAATGACTGCTGCGGTTGTTGTGGCAACGAAAGCTGTGGGCGAAGATTTGCTGTGAGTGAATGGTGATTATGATTATTTATCGTGTTGCCATAAAGTTTTGGTTAAAACTAAGACCAAAGTGGGTCTTTGTGGCACTGGTCACGAAGGCAAAGTGTGCAGTATTCCAAGCAGAGCACATGGAGGCAAAGTGAGGAGTCAGTCTGGGACATCAGAGGGAAGCCCCGCAAGGTGTGTCCATAGCTTCCATGGACACTGCAGATGGGTTGACGAGCTCTGTGGGTGGATGTAGAAAGCTGGGTATCTACTCTTGATGCGCCGTACGCTCAAAACACACACTAGCACACACATACTGGGTATACGTGCAGAAATGGATGAAATTTCTAACACTGAGATAAGCATTCCCCTGTTGGGACTGTGACATGACACACACATAGTGATCAATAATTCAGAAATGTGTAGGTGTGTGAGAGTGTAGGGCTCGGGAAAGAATCCGCAAACAAACGTCTGTCACACACACACACACACACACACACACACACACCTCTGTTCATGGCCCTGTGCCACGTCACTAAGAACATCTCAACTGTTAATATTTAAAAAGTTAGATGAGATTGGAAATAACTGATTCCCAGTGAGTCACTGCTCACATACTGTACCTCCCTCCCTCCCTCTCTAGATGCTGAGCTCCATCCTGTTTGCAGCGGTGGGTGTTGTGGGGGCCGGTTACTCCGTCATAGTTTCGTCTGTGGCCATCAACAAGGGCCCACAGTGTCTGTTCCAAATGAACGACACAAACATTGACTGGGGCTATCCCTTCTCCGACGGGTGAGACACACAACTATCAAGTGGCTCATTTATCAACGTGATATGTCGATGGTGGGTGAACACTCTGTCTCCCTCCAGTGACTACCTGTCCAACAAAACCTCCTGGTCACACTGTTTGGAGCCAGCGGGCGTGGTGTCCTGGCACGTGTCCCTGTTCTCTGTTCTGCTGGTTATGGGTTTAATCCAGGCGGCGCTGTGTGCGGTGCAGGTGGTGAACGGCCTGCTGGGAGCTCTGTGTGGAGACTGCTGTGGAGGGGTCAGTGTCTTCTTTGAGAACAGATAACACCTCTGTAACACACGTTTTGTGTGCATTTGTCTGAAATATCGTGCATTAATAATGTATTATTACATATTATATATCTATTATTCTGTGTTTATTCATGTGTCTGTAGTAGCAAATAAATGTGTTAATGTGTTAAAGCACATTTTACCTGCTGCTTGTTTGAGGTGCCCATACCGCACCTCAAAATATATTTTACTTGTTGAAATAATAAAGGAAAAGACCAGCGTCATGATGAAGCAAACAATCACATTGGGACAATAATCCAGTGAATTATGCAACAAAGGATTTGTGATCAGATTTATTTCATACACGTGAGACACACAAATGTTGTTTGTCTTTCAGAGCGACGGAGCCGTCTGAGAACTTCCCTGTGGCTGTGGGGCTGATCTGCTGTATTTATTCTGCGTTTAGTTAGTTTCTTGCTTCATTCTGTCATTGCAGAGTGTGGGGCTCATTGATTACAGTGTTGCAGTACTGATGAAATGACAGAGCTCCATTTCTTTGCGTCCGTATTGATTTTCACTAGTCACAGGGACTCACATCAAATTACTTTTATTTGAATTGAAGGAATGGACCTGAACAATGCTTAAAATGTTGTCATCTAAATAAACATGACCAAATGTGTTGAATGATATATAGCTGCCCCTTGATGTGCATGCTGGTGTTACACTGGTGGTTGTGTGATACTAATGTAACACACCAACATCTTCAATAGAATCAAACATTTTTATGTCTCATACATTATTAAATATAGTAAAGAATCATAAAATATTGTAGTTCGTCTACAATCAAACCAGACTGCATCCATATATCAATCTGCTTATAATTCCACTCTTTGCCTCATAATGTTTGCTACATGGGTGTATAGTGAATATCTCTTCTTCTCTCTATTTATCACACATCTCCTTATGCAAGAATATATAAAAGTAAATTTACTGAGATGGAGTTGGAGGTAGGAGACAGAGAGGAAGGCCAAAGAGGAGGTTTATAGATGCAGTGAGGGAGGACATGGAGGTAGTTGGAGTCAGAGTGGAGGATACAGAGAACAGGGAAAGATGGAAATCGATGATTCGCTGTGGCAACCCCTGAAGAGGGACAAGCCGAAAGGAGGAGAGGAGAGAGATATAGCAAATTGATCCACACTTCCTACCAGTAGGTGGCGGTATTGCACCAATTTGTTGTTTGCCAACCACCATTAAACAAGAGGAAGAAGCGGAGCGGAACGTTTCTACGCGGACATGAACACGGAGGGAATCCGCAGCGGACCGACGTCCTTCAGGTTACCGCTGCAACTTCCAGCGTGAGAATATGAAGCTGTAAACCTGAACCAGGACCAGAGGTACGAATGTCTGTGTATCTGGGATGTATTTTACAAAGAAATTGAACGAGAAAAAAAGTTATTTTGTTAGTTGTCTGACATGGTTTCAACGTTAGATGTTAGCTCAGCGTTAGCTAAACATGACCTGGTTTGGAAGGAGGCTGAACCCACACTCTCACCGCTGACATTTATAATTCTATCCAGTAAAAGTCATTTACCAAATATGTCCCTGCACCTGGATGAACAGATTCAGTTCAGTTCATTCGTATTTTACTAATAAAGTAGATTTAATTTGGGCTGTAGCCCTGTGACCTGTCTAACAACATGATCTCTGTTCATCAGATGCTCTCCGCTGTATTTCGAGGAAACACCTTTACCACTCAAAAGGTAATAGACCATTAGGATGTCTCATATTCTTTGATATAATCCTGATAATTACACTTGTATTTATTTAAAAATGTTCTCTTGATCCTGTGTTAGGTTTTGCAGTGGGCAGGATGCTCCCAGAGATGCTGGACATCATCCCGTCCCGGAGCCGCCAACGGAGCACTTGGCTCGTTGGTGGCCCGTCGAGCCATGACACAAAAATGTTCTGTGGCCTTCACACGGACTGAGCCCCTGCCCAGAACTCCTGCCACTGCTTCCTTCGTGATGAACCACCAGTACCACTCCTCCCCTGTGAGGCTGAAGAAGCGTCCGCAGCCAGAGCCTCCTCCTAGAGAGCTGGACCTGCTGCGCTATGACATGAAGGACTTAAAGACGAGTCCCAAACCAGCTCTTTGTCTGGGATTCGCAGGGCTTATTCCGTTTGTCACCCCGACTCTGTTCATGGCTGTAACGGAAAGCTACCTCCCAGACTTAGCCTTCGCCCAGGTCGCTTACGGCGCGTCCATCCTTTCTTTTCTGGGCGGAGCTCGTTGGGGGTTTTCACTACCTGAGAGTAGTCCGGCCCAACCTGACTGGATTAACCTGACCAACAGCGTGATTCCCTCGCTCCTGGCCTGGGTGGCCATGCTGATGGCCGACAGCATAGTTTCGGCAGGCACCATGGTCATCATGGGACTCGGGATCTCACTTCACTACGACTTGTCTCTGCTGCCCACTTACCCCAGCTGGTTCAAAGCTTTGCGCGCCGTCCTGACCCTGGTGGCATTTTTCTCTCTTGTGGGTACTCTCACCATGAGTGGGATCTTCCCTGAGAAGAAGATGTTCAACCATTAGTACATGAATATGTGGAACGTCCGTCACTCATGGGTTGTTTTGTTGGAGCCCATGTTTAGTCTTGTTGAGCTAATGTGAGCTCATCTCTGTGAAACCAGCAGCCTATTTTGTAATGGCAACTTTCACATCTCCAGGATCCAATCCAAACTTTTTCCACTCTTGCCATCACATGCACAGGAGGAGTAGCAGTGCTTTTTACGCCGATCAATCAGAAGGTCCAGTTTTATTTGTTTTACTGAAATGATGAGGGGTATACCATACCAGGTTTTTCTTTTCTGGAGTTGAGCAGATCTGTCTGTCTCAGGTCTGCGTAAGAACCACTGCTGCCCCTCCTGTGCAGTGAGTGGAAAATGTCTGGACTGGATCTCGGAAATGTAAAAATTACCATTTCAACTTAACGTGAAAACTTCTATGCCCTCCCCCTTCCTGTCACCTATATATAACATACACCCATATCCAGCTTACTGAGTTACTGCTTCCACATGTCCAAAATAATAGGGAAACTTAAATCCAAATAAAAAATAAGAAACAAAACTTATGCCAACACTAGATAAAACTGCCTCTACACATTTCATGTAGGATAGACTGAAATCTGTCAGGACCCTGCGTCTAAGTTGTCACTGCCACTGGGGGGCGCCAAAGCTTCTTGTTTCTTGTGACATTTTGCACATATGAACTCATTAGTGAATGTTGCTTCATGCCAATGAAAGTCATGTAACATGTTATATGTCCCCTCAAATGTTATAGTCAGTGAATTTACATGGTTTCCCGTCTGATCAGACAGTTTCATATTTACAACTTGAAAAAAATGCTGGAACGCAGAAACATCTGCCATCCGTGTAAGATTCACTGTTACTTCACACAAGCAGGATCAGGCAGCTCGAGTCAGGACGTCAAGAGGGAGGATGGCGTTATGTAACATCTAAACTGGAGAAATCTGTTCTTTAAGCCTCAGGGGTCAACGTCAGACATGACAGCTCCAGCTCCAGTTCATGGAGACGATCACAGACAGTCCATAGCCGGCTGCAGGAAACACGCAAAGCATTTGTACTCAAATGTGTTTATTAATGCAAACACCAGCATCTAATTTACCCAACACTGGGGAAAAAGGCAAGAAAATGGAGGAGGTGGTGGAGGTGTATAAGGCACATAACTTAAATGAGCCCTTGTGGAAGCCCTCATGAAATCATTTCAAGTCTCAACAAATTAGTACACTGCAGCTCCACATTTTAAACATTGTGCAACGTTAAATGTGGCAGACTGTCCACCTGATGACGCATGAGCAAACAGACAGCCAGCTTTGGTCTGTTAAAGAGCATTCTGATAAAAATCTGATGAACAACTTTTGGGACAAAAACATGACACCCCCCCCCCAGTGCTTTTGTTTCTTTTATGTGAGGTCAACATGTGTTTGATGGGACTGACCTGAGACAGACGGTGCCCCTCGGCTGCAGCCTGGCTGCTTCCTGTGTGTGAGGCAGGTCGTCAGCTCATTTGCCTGAGCACACGTTCTCTCTCTCCCAGCACACAGGTGATGCAAATTGTGCTAACGACCTGCCTCACTCCACCCAGAGCCTCACCCAGGGCTGCAGCTGGAGCGTAAACCCACCGTGGAGACGTATGTGTGAGCGTGGTGAGTGTGTTACTGTGAAACAGAATTTTTAGTTGTCATCTGGTGAGAGAAACACATTGTTTGCATGTCGACTCAGGACGTCGCATCACACGCACCCATGTAGTCAGAGAATTTGCCTGACAGAACACAACTTCCTACACAGAGCAGCTGAGAAAGTAGTGTGTGCTTTAGGGGCGTGGCTACCTTGCTGCTACAGCACCCGTTTGCATTTCAGGCTGACTCCGCCCTCTGTGTCTGACTCCAAGAGGTGATGTACCTGGCTACATGCACTTCTTACCAGTTTTCCATGTGTGTTTCCTTAATAAAAGACAGGAAAATGTTGAAATAAACAATGCTGTGTATCCTGTGACGGACGGACACACACACACACACACACACACACACACACACACACACACACACACACACACACTCACACAGAGGCTCATGAATGACTGATTTCTACTTCTGAATCCCCAAACCAGACCGCATGTACTCGTACACCACGTAGCTGATGCTGACAGCCGGTATCACTTTCATGAAGTTAGGCAGGATGCCCCGGTACAGTCCAAAGAATCCCTCCTTTTCCACAATCTTCTTCACCATCAGGTTCATGGGCAGCTGCTCAGCGCCCTCCAGAGATGCTAAGGAAGGAGATGGATAGCGTGTCAGAGTTAGCCTGCCTCTTGGTCCCTGGGAAAACATCTCTCTTTTCTGGGCTGTGAAGGTATCGTACCTTGTGCCTGCATCCTGGTGCGGATCAGCGCCAGCGGGTAACTGGCCAGCTGGCCACAGGTGCTGGAGATGGTTCCACAGCCCAGCAGCACCAGCACACCTGGGTTGGCGGTGTCTTTGGAGTAGTGGGACAACCACAGGTTCTTCAGGCTCTGGTGAGGAAGGACCCAGATGTTTGAGTTATTGAGATGTGACAACGCGCTGAAGATGAGGAGGTCCAGGATGACGACAAACCTCGTAGACCGCCAGGTCGATCCCGGCGTAGGGAATGATGCCCAGAATATTAGGGACGTAGCCTTTGTAAAACGCCTTCACTCCCTCCTTCTTCAGGATTTTCTTGGCACAGTCAAACATTCCTGAGTACTGACCTGTCTTCCTCAGGGTCAGACGGGTCTTCATCACCTGGATCGACAAAAATCACCAAAGAAGAGGCTGCTCATTTGCTGTCACCAAGTTTCAGCTCTGGAGCCCAGTGTTGTCCTTCACACACCACCAGACACCAGAAGATAGCCTTATTCACCCGTTCACGCAGATGACCCATGGACTCTGGAGGCGTACTGGACGTGCCTCCAGAGCTGCTGCCGCACACACACACACACACACACACACACACACACACACACACACACACACACACACACACACGCACTGACTAAACGTCTCTCCTCTCACCTCCATTGGGTAGATGGCAGTCTGCGCTGTGGCTCCGGCCAGCGATCCCGCCATGAACCTCTCGTGTGTCTTGATCTTCCCTGGTTCACTGGCGAGCAGCTTCTTATACTGATGGAGAAACAAAGGTGTGTGTGTGTGTGTGTGTGTGTGTGTGTGTGTGTGTTCCAGCTCCCTTTACCTGCTCATAGGCCATGAATTTGATGGCGGTCTCCGGCGCGATCTTCAGGACGTTAATACCGTTTCCTCTCCACAGAGATGTCGGCCCTCCTTCCTTCAACATCTGCTTGAAACCACCGACCAGACTGATTTTGTTGCTCTTGGAGGCGTGTACCTGAAAGCAGCAGCACCGTGTCACTGCGTTAGAAACCTTTGTAGAGCTCGCAGACGTTCGCAGACAGAACGTACCTGCATGAACACCTTCATCCTGTCCAGGGGGGCGGTGCCTGTGCGGGACACGGCGCCCGCCATGGCGCCGGCCGACAGCTGCTTCCACCACAGGCCGGTGGTCTTCTCCTCTTCTGTGAATTCGTCCGGGATGGTGAGGCTGTCGCCAATGTCCAGCACCTGTAGGTGGCAGGACGCAGGTCAGGGACCTTCTCAAAGAACAGTCGACAGCAGTGAATGTGTTTTAACAGAAGGAACGTTGGCTTAATAATAGAAAAACACTTGATTATTGTGTAACAAACACAATCACATCAAAGGTGGTTTTCACATCCTTCTAGAAGAACACTTCTACATTTCATCTGACACAGAGATGACGTGCCGCCCACCCCCAGTGGGTTGTGGCTGCCTACCATTTCCACCTCCACCTCATAAATCACCCCATCGTCGTCAAAGTCCAGAAAAGCCCAGTTCCTCTCCTGCTGCTGCTGCAGGAGAGCCATGGCCGCGTCCACCTCCACTAGGCTGCTGGTCCTGTGGAGCCCCGTCAGATCCTAGAGCTCTGCAGCGGTCCGGTCCCGGAGCAGAGGCGTGTGGTCTCGATCAGCTCCATGGACCAGAGCAGCTGCTGCTGTCTCTGTCTCATCCCAGCCACCTCTGGCCTGCCGCGTTCTACGCTCACTTCCTCTCTCTCCTCATCCGTGCCAATCCCAGTGACGCCTTAATCCCCCCCAGGTCAGACTGAAATTAGCTCATCTGACCAGGTTTAGCAGCCTGCAGGTGTGTGCGTGGCTGGCAAACGTCACAGATTAGCCATTGACTGGCGCTGGCGGCGGTTCAGACATGCGATGGTCGGTCATGTAACAGGACATGTGGGCAGAGACACTCAGGTTGAGGTTCCGGTCAACATTTTACACTTTGTTTTGTTTCAGTATGACTCCTCTGGGAAATCCTGAGGTTTTTAGAAATGTCATCAGTGAATGACGGAGATGAACGCTGATTTTAACATGTTCTAGATCATTTTAACTCATCAGCAGTTCATTCATCCTTTTTAACTTTGACAGTTTGCCATTTTATGTGTAAAGTCCTAATAAGACACAACGTTGAAGCTCGACCACTTACAAATACTTTTACTCAGCTGATGAACTTATCTTGTCTAATCCGCCTCTCTCCCATCGTTTTCTCACCTCGTCTAATCAGCTGGCGCACAATTCCTCAACTGCTGCCAAGTTCTTAATGAAATCCAGAATTAGCTGGAATTTCTCTTTCACGGCGAGAGACTGCAGCCAGGGCAGTGGAAGGACACTGAGGTGCTGGCTCAGGACCTTTGTATTGATACTTGGTACTTCCTGTTCTTGACCTGTGAGAACAACCTGAGCCCGCAATCAGAAGCGTCATCACCGAATGGCTGACTGAACTCTGGATGACAAATCAAATCCAACCATCAGGATTCTATGTTCGAGGTGACGTCAGAGGTCCGTCCCTCGGTATGTGCAGCCTCTGTGCTCCATTCTGCCGTGGAACTTCCTGTCACCAGCCCCGCCCTCCTCTTACCGTGCTGTGTTTCCAGTAACGGATGATCTCCTGCAGGTTGGTGGCCGTGTTGAACAGGAAATGCTCTTTCCACTCGTTCCAGTCCACAGTCATGGTTCCGTCGACATCGATACTGAACGGACACAGAGGACATGTTGGTTTAACGTGTGTGAAAGTCTTCTCCTGTGGTTTAACTTTGGTATAGTGAGCCCAGTTACTCACTGAACCGACCAAGAAAGAGAAGCAATTCATAAAACCTTTGCAGGATCTTCTCCGCCTCCTCCTTCGTGATGTTCACTCCAAGATCTCCCAGCGACTGCTTGATCTCCATGAAGTCAATGTGGCCTGAAAATAAAAACAACACACACTGAAGGACAGAAAGACACCGACGGGCGTTTGCTGGATGTAATCGTTACCGTCATTGTTTTTGTCCAAACTCTTGAAGGTCAGACGCAGCTTCATCTCATGTTCCTTCAGGTACTTGGAGAACTCGCTGAAGTCGAGCCCATCGTCTTTGTCCTGGTCTCCAGAGGAAACGATTTTCTACAGGACACACGAGGGTTTTAGGAGCAGCTGATGTGAGGGAAGCAGAGATCTCTCGCTGGGAGTAGATGTGGTTGTAGCTGTCACTTATCCAACTCTGTGGTGTCTCCAATTACTGCCAAGTAGGACTGTGCCCACCAAGAATTCGTCTCGGTGCAAGGTGCCAGAATTTAACACAATACAGAATAAAAATAAAACATTAACAATAAAAAAATAGGTATAAACACTGCACACAGTAATAAAAAAAATTAGGCCAAATAAAATAAAACAATAATAGTACTTTTGGTGACTTATGACACCAAATGATTTGTAGTATATTTATGTGGAGTGTTCAAACAAGAAAACAATATATAATATCATTCCATCATCCGCAGAGACACTGAGACAACATGGAGTTAGTTCATTTGCTCATACGTGAGCGGGCACATTCACTGACTCATCATCACGTGGTACTGCAGCTGCTCCCAGAGGTGACCTCGTCTAACTTTCTTTCCTGAGGAGTTCTCACACCTTTTGATTTGCAGAGGTGGGACCCTCCCTCCTCTCAGGTTTCAACCATCCAGTGAAGCTCATGTTTGAACACTCAGTATGTGTAGTCTGTATGTGTTTCGGTCGATTTGATGGAGTCTCCAAAAAGTCTGGAGGGCATTAAGGTCATGTGAGATGAATGGAATGTGCATCATAACACAACAGCCACAACTGGACACACACATTAAGACCCTACACCTCTGGTAGACGAAACCAGAGCCGTAACCTGACGCTGTAGCTCTGCAGTCAGTAGGAGTCGCCCACAAACATGTAGCAGATAAACCTGAGCTTCAGGATTGCTGAGGGGAATTATTGCAGCTGGAGTGTCCAAAGGTTGCTGCCTCAGTCACAGACACTCCCAGCAGCTCCATCATCCCTGTTGTGACAATGAATGATTCAGACGTTCAGCTCAGAGAAGGAAAACCCTCTGATCAGACTCATGTAGTAAAGATGTTGGTGAACGTTTCATTCAGTGGAGCAGCAGTGGAGCTCTGAAGGTCCTCAGACATCTTTCATTGTACCCTTCTGTGAGTTGACAGAAGGGTACAATGAGAGCACAGACCTCTGTTAATAGTTGGTATCACCTGAGCTAAGCCAGAGCTCTCCTGGCATTTGAACATCTCTTGATACCACGTGATACCTGAAGCGGCCTCAGGGGGTTCTTGTAGAAAGAAGGAGCCTTCAAAGTCTGTGGACGTTCTTCATGTCGGAGCACACAGAGGCTGCATTAACCGTCCACGGGGCATTAAAACAGTGTTTCTGCCTGAGTGATCTAATTCTTATTCTTAATGCTGGAGATGATGTAATGATGAATTCTTCCAACTACAGATGGAACCACTAAAAGTTTATGGGGATCGGCTGCCCCCTGCTGGTTTAGGGTGTAACAGATCAACAGACTGAGCGTCTCTATCACACTGAGTTCTTCTACTAGACTTCCTGAAGAATGTTCCTCCAGTTGTGTGTGTGTGTGTTTTCTACCTGGGCCGCTCCGGTCCCGGTCCTGATGCCCATGGCAGCCAGACCCGCCTTCAGCTCCGACACATCCACTTTTCCATCCTTGTTCACGTCCAGCTTGGCGAACAGCTCCTCGTACGTCCTCCCGTCCGAATCACACCGGCAGTCGGTGAACAACAGTTTCCTCATTGCCCGGGACATGGCGACACAAGGCCTGTTCGCTTCAGGGGAAATGGAAAATGAAGAGTTTAAACGGCGAAACGAAAAGGGACAAAGTGACTCCTGCAGTTGGCACTTCTGGTTCCGCTGCAAAGACGTCACACACGACGCCAGAGAGAAAAAACCGACGAAAACAGTCGATAAATGTGGATTTTGAGGAAGCTGGGGGCAGATGAGGTAGGTTTGTGGAGCTGAGCCGAGTCTGGTGGGGTTGCATCGGAAGACCTCCTCTTTCCTGCTGACACACACGGGACACACCCTTCTGACACTGCTGCCAAGTCCTTCTGAAAGTTTCGTATAATTATATTTCAGTTTGATGTGGTGTCAAACCGTCGCAGGCATGTTTCTGTGCATTCATCTTCACTGCAGCTTCAGTCCGTTCCTGTTCCGTGAGTCACTTCCAGGAATCTGACAGCTGCTCCGGGTTCAATGTGCCCCCAAACATTTGGACTCACCCCACATTTTACAGGACTTTAATAATCCCTCGGGAAAAGAAATGCGATGTAAATTCTACAATCAATTAAAAAAAACCTACTCGCTGGGTAACGGGGCGTAATAATATATACTTTCGTGGCAAATGTATTCCCGATACCTCTCTGAAATTGCAGTACTCTCTTTATACCACATGATGACGACAAACGTTTACAGCTGCTGTTGTTATTCTACCACGGCTGCTGTTTGCCCGCTCGAGGACGCCGGAGAAAGGAGGGTTCACAGCTGCATCACTGCACATCCGGTTAATCGAGGCTACAGTAACACGGTGTGTGTGTTTATATCAGTTGGGATTTGAACATGATTCTGTCGCCGAGACAAATGGACACTGGTGAATTAAATATTTTGAGAATTGAGTGTTTTACTGCGTTTTTTCATCCAAGATAATTCACAACGTTTTATTTTGAAAATTTAACTCCGGATGTATTCCGTTAGCATCGTTCTGTTGTGATTTGCCCCGTTCTTCCACAACACCACTCTGACTCGGAACTCCAACAATGGGGTGGTAATGTCAGCGGCGATCGGAGCCTCTCTTGTGGACCGCTGAGACCGCGGATGGATCTGATGATGATGAAGAAGAAGAAATTCAAATTCAAGGTGGATTTCGAGCTGGACGAGCTGTCGTCGGTTCCGTTCGTCAACGGCGTCCTCTTCTGTAAAGTCCGACTCCTGGACGGCGGTTTCTCCGAGGAGTCTTCTCGGTGAGTGGTTTGTCTTCTACCAGCAGCCCGGACCCGGTTCTTCTGCTCCTTCGTCTACAGCCCGCGCTCCGAGCTACGGAGCTGAGGCTACCAACAAGCTAATGCTACAAACAAGCTAACACCCGTAGCATCGTCCAGTGCTCGTTAGTCAGGCTCATTCCTCTCATTCCTGGGTTATGTCTGACAGTCTCATGTCCCCGAGCAGCTGTCGCCCGTCCTGTAAAAATACTGTCATGAAGAAAAAAAAAAGTTAATTGATTCCTGCAATCGACACGTCCCGTGCTTCTGTTTGGATGGAAAGTTTTCAGCGGAGTGTGGTTAGATTTACAGTATTTTTAAAGCTGATGTGTTTTGTCAAGGCAATAAATTGTTGAAGAGAATTAACACTCACTGCAGTCAATCTAAATGAAAATATATGAATAAAATGCAAAATACATAAATGGTCAAAAGCTGGCAAATGGTAAAAAGAAGGATCTGCATTTTATATGTGTGTGTGTGTGGGGGGGGCAGATTTTCACCAATTTCTGCCATTTTCTAAACTACCCCTGGAATCTGTTATTAAAGATCTTAAGGAAAGTGGATTTCAGGTTGTCTGGACGTCTGGCACCAGGTAGAAATCCAGCAGATCTCTGACCCGGTGTGGTGAGATGACAGACTGACTCACACTGACTAATAGGATTTAGTCTTGCCGTGAGCTGGAGAACATGGAACCCAGCCACAACTCCCATGTAGTGTCCAGCTGCCTCATGGTTCTCTCAGTAAAACATCAGGATGGAGTCTGTCTGCGGCTGTCACACAGTCGCTGCTTTTTATCTACAATAATAGTTTATTACACAGCTCAGGTCTATGTAAGTCTTAGCTATCACAATAATCCTGACACTTTTTAAAAAGTCGTATGTCATTAACAAATACAGCAGATTTTATGTCTGTATTTCTTGTTAAGCTTCTCAAATATTTGACTTAATTTGTAAGTTTTGGAGAAAACTTGACTCCTATTTTATGTGTAACTATGGCAAAATCCAATGAATCCATGAATTGAATTGATTTCCATGTGGCCGTGTTGACAGAAGGGAGCTGGTTGAACGAGTGGGAGAGGAGAGGATGTCAGTGAGGAAGAGGCCAGCTGGAGAATTGTAACACCGCCCACATATTCACTGCTTGTCTCTTCTCTCCATCCCATTGTATGACTGGGGGGAGGCCACACATCTATGTGTGAGCGTGCATGTTGGTACTAAAACTGGGATCTAACACATAATCAGCATTATTGTATTATTTATGATTATTTGGGAAAAAAATGGCATTAAAAAATGACATTCTGACAGTTTGGTCCTTTGATCAGGGATTTTAAACAATAGAATCAAAAGTAGAGACATAGCTACCTTTGCAGGCCCTTTAAAACATGTTCCACTCTTTGTCACTGCACAGGGAATCTGTTCAGGCCAACTGTGTTCGATGGAGGAGGAGGTTCTCTTTCCCCTGTAAGATGAGCGCCAACGCTGGAACGGGCGTCCTGGATCCCTGCGTGTGTCGTGTGTCTGTCAGAAAGGTGTGGAACTTGTCTTGTGTTGCATATGCATTCTTTTCGGTCAGATAGTCTTGAACATCTTATTTGTCTTCCTTTGCAGGAACTGAAGGGCGGGAAGGCGTATGCCAAGGTAAATCTACCCTCCTCTCTGTACCATCTCCAGGTCACCTAGATTCCCATAAATCCGCCATATTCATGTCGCTAACCTTGTTAGCTCATAGCGAGCAGATGGCATTCGCAGCCTGGAGGTTGTGTCTTCACTTTCACCAACTGCATATGAAGTCATTAATTACTTACTGAGCGCACTAAACCTCCTCTACAGCTTGCATGAATTCAGTGTTTTTTAAAAGCGCAATCCTTAAAACAATTGTTCTCCTACTGGAGATGAAGAAATGTGCCGTGATCGCTCAGTTTGGATAATTACAGACACAGATTGTCACAGTGCTGATGGGGTGAAAGGTCGACGTCCTGGGAGAAACACACGTTCATCCTGTGTCATCCTTACTCCTACAGCTCGGTTTTGCAGATTTGAATTTAGCAGAGTTTGCCGGCTCAGGGAATACAACCCGCAGATGTCTGCTTGAAGGCTACGATACCAAAAATACTCGTCAGGACAACTCCATCCTAAAGGTAACACTGGAGCTACGGTCCAGACACTGGAGTGAAGCAGGTGCGAGTGAATCAGTCTAACTCTGGTTTGTTTGACAGGTTATCATCAGTACACAGCTCATGTCAGGAGATCCCTGTTTTAAAACGTAAGTTGAAGTCACTGCTCAAACACGTGAGGCTGTTTTCAGTGCAGCAGTGACCCACCTACTGACTGGAACCTCATATTTTCCGTCTGGAACCCAAAACCGGCTGTGACCTTCGCTGCGGCAAATCCAAGTCCATCATGTCCTCAGACTGTAGTCAGACACTTCAACTCAATCTGTCTTTAAAGAAATGCATTTTTGTCAGGTAGTTTGCTTCTGTCCATGAACCAACTGCTGGCAGTCTGACACCAGCAGCATTCTGGGAGTGAAACATGACAAGGATGGCTCATCTGAGTGAACGCTGACTAATCCCGTGTTAAATCACCAGTCATGGTGGATTAATAAATGCTGCCTTGTCACAGACTTGTTCTTCCAGTCTAAACGCTTCTCAGTGACCGTTATGCGTCAGCACCCGAAGGAAACTTTGACCTGGAACTGATGCCAAAAGATGTTTATTCACTTCTAGCAGTTGAAATAATATCTTATGACCTGGTCGGGGGTTTTCTTAAACTGCGTTTTATCACCAGGCCTCCGTCCACAGCCACCGTGATCGGGATCCAGGGTGATGGAGAAAGCCTGCTGGAGGAGAGGCGGGGCGGTGATTCACAGAACGCTTCTTCTGGTGAGACTGACTGGGACACATTATACGTCCATGTTCTGCTGAGTCATCCTGGCTGTTAGCCCTCCTGCTACGTGTATTCTTTCTGGACTTGTATTTATGTTTCAGATGCTTTGACCGCTGGTTTTGTGGTTCTGTATTCCATGCTGTGTTATGTTGTTATTCACTAGTGTACATCTGAGGAACTGCCTGACCTCATCCCTCTTTCTTCACAATGAGCGGTCACAGTCTGAGTGACCTTTTACATTAGCTCTAAAAAAAAAAACAACAACATATATTTGAATTATTGCACTTGTCCATGCACACACACACACACACACACACACACACACAGTTCAAACTGAACTCAGTCTCAGTAATATAGCTGATCATCATCCAGTCTAATAAAGGTAGAAAGGAACACTGACATACAAATTGTCTGAAAAATGACTCCATCATAGCAGAGTTAATAGAATTCTGTTCCAGTTCATTGGATCGACGTCCATTACTGAACGGGCAACTTCTCAGACACTTGTGCGTCTACATGCTTATTTACGTAACAGTTCCTTCTCTCCCATGGAGCATTAGGAATCCATCTCTTTCCCAGCTGTCCCTCCTGTTTTTCTACCCTTCTCTTTTTCTGTGTGTATTCATGCATGAACACATCGTGGTGTCGAGGCCTCAGAGTGGTGCAGCTCCTTCATGTATAATTTAAACCAACTCTTTTAGATTAGCTACAATCTGCTCTGACCCTGTAGGCGCTCAGGCAGCTAAAAATAGCACTGTGTATGTACGTCTATGGGGATTTCATGTATGCATATGGGCATAACTCAGGCTTTTAATTTGTTTGCTGGAGATGAGGATGTTCTTCACAGATTGTGTGCTATGGGATTTATAGTCCCTCATGTGCCAGAATGCATCGTGTATGTATGGTACATGTTAGAGGGTTTATCTAAACTAGTTAGGTGTAAGTGGTAAATTATTGTCTAAATGTCTGTTTGCTCACTTCCTGTAGTTCCCAGTCATCTCCTCTCTTCCATGTTTGCCATTTGTAGAGGTCGTTCTTCCCCTGCAGCCATCTGAGCTGAACTGTTTTGCTTACTGGCACTTCAGCCTTTTGCCAGTTTGTCTTTTTGACATTAAAATGTGGCAACGTGTTTGTTGTAGCTATTTGATGCTGAACCAGGTCTTTTTCTATTTTTTTTATGGGTCTGTAATTAATCTGAAATCACTGATTCTTAAACATACTTCATGCACCAGATGCTGAAGACCTATTTTAGAAAACTCCTGTCAGACTGAATTCAGTGTTTCCATTGAAGGAAAACCCTGCAGTCCTTCTGTAATGTGTCTGATGATGTTCCAGCATCTTATCTAATCTCTTTAACCGCCACTGTTTTTTCAGAGCCGACAGCTGTCTGTCACTGTCAGCACGTGTAAATTTAACACTCACTGGTCCAAGCTACTTGAATTCAGTCACAAGTGCTTAGTTTACTGGTAAACCCTGCCAAGATCAATTCTCACGTTATCCTGTGAGCGTCAAGCACACCCACGGCTGCTCACCACTTCTTTCATTCACTGAGACAGTTCAGTGATTCGGAGCCCATCAGCACAGTCTGACCGGTGAACTTGTGTCACGTGACGGCAGTCAGGTTTGTCAGGATGGAAGTCAGCAACAGTGATGACAGCTATGACTGTTCTTCCATGGTTTTAATTGACTGAAATGTGACTCTACGTGTCTAGTTTTTACTCCAGCAGTGATGTTATTTTTGGGACTTTCAGTCGTATCCTCTCATTTCCTCTATGTTCTGACCCTGCAGAGAGTCGAGAGGGTAAGTGTCCTGTTGTATCCGATGACCTTGGAGGCTGTGGTCACTCACGGACCTCCAGCTACGCCAGCCAACAGTCCAAAGTCTCAGGTGAGGCTTTGTTCTGGCACTTAAGCCTTTTACAAAGACATGAAATGTGACAAGCGAGTGAGAATATGAGGCACTACTTGTTATTCCTGAAGCTGTCAGGAATAACCACTAACCAGAGAAAGAAGAAGTGATAAACTCATTCAGATGTGAGGCTCCAGTTTCTTTCGCAGACAGATGACTAAAGAAAGATGACAGGAAGTGGAGAAAAGCACGGCGTCTAATGATCCCTCATTTGTTGAAAGTGCATTTCCTGTCACGTTTCTCCTGCTAGATTTCTTTGACCTTCTGAGACTGGTTAAAGGGATGTTGGCTCGACTGTCTCTAACTGACAATGTCTCATTTTGAAATGTTGCACAAAAGACAACTGACAGAACGTCAGCTGAACTGTCAACAGCAAACAGCTGATGATTCAGTCAATTCTGATCTTAGACAGTACAAATCTACAGTACATGTCATCTGTGGTCCTTTGCAGAAAAAGTCAATAGATTTATGTGTGTAACAGATCCTGAGTACAAAAGTGGAAACACGTTGCTTGGTCAAAAACCAAGAGATGTCCAATCAGATTAATGTAACGTCATCGTCTGCCCTGTCAGGCTACAGCACAGGTCACTCCCGTTCCTCCAGCATGTCTGAGTTCAGTCACCGCAGGAACCATTCAGTGGGCAGCGCCTCCACCGGCATCAGCAGCATCCCAGAACCCAGCGAGGACCGAGAGTCCAGACCCTGTCCTGCTCTACCTGAACACCCTGTCTCCAGGACCCCCTCCAGTACTTCTGTGGGCGCGCTGGTCCGGAGCGCCTCGTCCTGTGAACGCCTCAGCAGGTGAGCCGTCAGTCGGTTCTTCATGAGTCCAAAGATTCACAACAACTCCAGCCATCCTGCCTGCCCTTCCCAGACACTCCTCCTCCCACCTCACCTCTTCTCAAACCAACAGCCCCAAAAACCAGACAAACCTTAAGTCAGCCTGTCTGACCCCATTCACCCTCCTGCAGACATCCAGTGAAGCAGGACTCCATGGAGTCTCAGCTGAAGAGGATGGACGACACTCGAGTGGATGCTGATGATGTTGTGGAAAAGATTCTCCAGAGTCAAGATTTTACTCCGAACCTCCTGGACTCCAGTGCAGAGGGTAACAGACCAACCACGAAACCACGACCAACCAAAACGTTCATATTAATATCTCCTTTGACAAAAAAAAAATCTCAAAATTGTATATCCTACTTCAGTAAGCTGCAGTGTCTCTGTACAATCACTTTGCTTCTAGCAGGAATGATCCTCACAGGATCGTGTTCCTCCATGAGTCACTGTGTACTCTTGAGGACACTGAGAAACACAAGCTGCTGTCAGCACAAGCTCTGGACGCGCTGATCACCACTTCTCCCATGTGTTTCAGAGGAGGGCCTGCGTCTGTTTGTCGGCCCCGGGGGGAGCACAGCTCTGGGAAGCCATCATCTTCCCACTAGGTGAGAATTCTAATCTGCATGACATCTACCAAGTTTAAACAGTTAATAGACACATCAAGCAATTTCAAATCCTTCAGTCTGAGAACTGTATTCTCCTGTGTTTAACCTGCTTGTGTCACTCAGAACTGACACTGTAAATGCTGAACCGAAGGGCAAACATTTACAGTGTGTATATCATCTGTGTCTCATGGCCAACTGCTTCCTGTCTGTGTGCTGTTCCAGGGTTGGTGCTGGAGCGTATGAGCAGGTGGTGATAAAACGTTAAAACCTTCAACCTCCTCAACGGGACTGACCCAGACGTCATCTGGAAACGGGCTTGTGTCCATTCTCTATCTTTATTCCTACACTGCTCACATTAGCTGACCACTCAGAACGGTAGACACTGCAACAGCGCCCTCCTGTGTTCTGCGCCAATGTTACCTCAGAGGAAACACAAATTCAAGCTTTGTTTCACTGACCTCCTGTGCCCAAACAATCCTCTGACCAGACTCATTGAAGACCGTTGTGAGTTGGAGATCAGTTACTGGACCAAAGGAGGGCGGCTCCTGTACCAGCTGCAGTCTGAGCTGAAGAAGATAGGACGTTCAATTTCAACACATTCCTTGTGTCAGTGATTCTGTTTGTTAGTGGACTTTGTTTTAAAAAAAGAATGTTCCACTGGATGTTTTGCCTCAAAGCTGCTAAGGCGCTGTTGTAACTCTGAACTGTTTTTGGTTTTAAAGAAGAGTATTTTAGTACAAGGACGAGGCATCAGACCTCAGTTGTTAGATGTGTGAATGTGACTGTGTATGTATGTTTGACCACTTTTACTGGTAGAAACAATGATTCTATTATTTTAGGAGGGCTTCGATATGATTCCTTGATCTGTTGGTACGTACATACAGACACACTACTACTGATAGCAGTCCCTGTCTGTCACTGAACATCTGCCCTGCAGGCTGGAGCAGGAAGTGACATGTCATTGCTGTTAACTAAATGGACGCTGACTGTGAAGACGAGCAAACTGGTTGATTGTCAGACGTTTACTTTCCAAAAGTGAATATCAAGATTTCTTTTCTCAAAATATTTTCCTGAAGCTCCTCAGACATTAGCCCAAACTCTTCCCATCTTTTGTTTCTTATTTCAGCAGTTCTTTCTGTCCTGTCCTGTATCCTCCTGAGGGCCATACATACTAGAAATAAGGGCACACTGATGTATAATCCATTGTATACTGATACAGTGCAGCTAGATCTCCTGCATGTGGCTCGTAGACAACAGCTCCCACACTGAAAACATAAAACATCCTGTGACATAAGATGCACAGAGGCTGATTAGTTTTATTTATCTGTATGCTGATAAGAGATGAAGTGCGCAATTATTTCAAGTGCAGTGGAGCACATCACACATCTCCCCTGTGAGGACTAATGCATAAAGAGAAAAGGAACAGACACCAGTGACAAAGCCTCTCCTACTCTTTCCATGTACGGTAATCTCAGTGTTGGCGCAAAGGAACATCCATGTGTTGTAGCTTCGTTAGCGTTAATACGTTCTGCATGATTGAAATGTCCTTTTTTCTTTCCTAAAATAGCTGATTAAATGTTGCCATGTTTGCGTATCATCAGCTGCTGTTAGAATTTCCTTGATTTGATGTTGTGCCATCGTCTGTTCTCAGTCCCACGTGGAGGAACAGTTGTCATTCTGATCTGAGCATGCAGGAAATCATGTTGTGCTCATGTTAAAAGCAGATGTCTGCACGCCCGTCACTGTACGCTGTACCGTCTGTTCAGCATGGTTCACGTGTTCTGTCTGCTTGAAACCATGGTGGAGTTTTCTGCTAAATATTGTGTTGTTGAAGAACAGTGTTGTCACCACTTCAGACGGTGTTAAGGAAGATTTATGGTTCCAACTATTGTTTCTTGTACTGTTCCTGCCTTTTTAGAGAAATCTCAGTTCACCTGTGCCTCACAGGGATGTTCAACTTGGTAACTAACATGTTGTTCCAAACATGGTTGCTTCTTCTCTTCTGTGAAGCTGTTGTCTATATTAAACTATGAGATTTTATTCTTCCTGTAAAGTTATGTTCTGTGCTATTTTAACACTGTCCAGTGTTCCCTCTGACCAATGTTCCTTGCAGCCAACATTTGCTTCCTAAACAAGTGTACCGGATGCTCATGTGATCTTTGCACTGTTGAATAAAACAGTTAAACCTTCACATCTTCTGTTTCCTTCAAACACACAACTGCGATGCCATCACGTTTTCTTCTGTTTATTGTTCACTGCTGGTGAGTAAAGGAACTGAAAACGGCGTTGCATCCCTGAATCAAACCTCTGCCTCCCAGTCGTCCTCCACAGCACTGAGAGAGCCCTGGCTGGTCTCTGCAAATCCACTGTTGCCCTGCTCTTCCTCTCTGTCTAGCAGCACAAAATCACCAATGTCACAACCAAACTTCTCTAATTCACACTGGTCCAAAACATTTTTACCACCATTTTCACAAGTCTCAAAACGCGTGTAACCAATGAGACGTTTTAAAGACGCAATGCAAGTATCTAGCTAAATTAGAAGGCTCACATTCACCATCGATTTGTTTCTGTACAAGGACATAAAGATGCAAACAGACAGCAGCCACACCTTGATGGCGTAGAATCACTGCCCAACCGTCCTGACTCAGCTGAACTTGCGGGTCACCCATGATCAGATGTCTGAGGTCCCTGATGCTTCCACTCAGCTGGCGGACTCTGGGGCAGCAGGACCACAGCACTTGCAGAGGCACAGACACACACCTGCCAACAGAGGGATAATCGGCTGTCTGTTCCTCCATAGAACCTTTGAACCAGTTAGTGTGACAGAGATCATCTGCTAAACATCTGCAGGAACAAATGTGGACCCTTGTTCCTAACAATCTGTTCACATTCTCCAGGGCTATGATGTTCTAGCTCTGAACTTTCTAGAAACACCTGGGCAATGTTGAGTCCTCTTCACACTCTCCTTCCTGAGACACACTCCTTACATGCAGCTCCACAGGATATGTCTCTGCTCTTTCCTCTGTTGAATACATTGGAAATAATTACATATTGAATGCACATACACCAAGAGATCTTCTGGCAGCGAACACGGTGAAGAATGAGGTTAAGCGAGAAACATGTACCTGTATTTTCATTCTCAGTACTTTCACATCGACCTGAGGGATGTTCTTCTCCTTCCTCAGTAAAGGTGCAATGACTCTCCTCCATCCATCTTCTCCGGAGCTTCTCTGCCCCATATAACACTTCACCCACCAGAAACCGCTGCAAGATGTTGTTGTTGTGCAAGCTGGGGTAGGTAATGCTACACAGCTAATGAAGAAAGAGACAAAACATCATCATCATCTCAACAAATACAATATTTCCTGTTCTGACTACGCAGTTCCAGAGGGGAAGATCAGTGATGCGCTGAGCTCCAAAACGATCTACTCACCAGACTGTGTGAATACACATGCTCATCACTCTGTAAGTTGCCACCAACTCTCCCCCCGACACGGTGAAACACACCGATCTGAGTGCAGAAGCCAACGCTTTCCTGCAAACCTGGAGGTGCCTGTCCGACACCAGTGAACTCCACCACAAAACCATAATCTGAGCAAACCTTCAGTGCCCTGGACAGAAAGTTAATGCGGAAATCAATACTGTTGCGGTTATTATACAGAAAAAAACATCCCAGCAGTTCCACACCAGCAAATACTGTCTGTTAAAAACTTCAGAAAAAAACAACATTTATTCTACATCTGTGATTTTTTTATATCTAAACAATTATCTTTCTACACACAATTTCTCTAAATAAACGGTGGAATGGTTACGAGCAGCGTACCAGGACCGGAACTCAGCTCGGGTCCACTCAAACTTGTGATCGCTGTGCCTGAAACCAGACAGACCGGGAAGATGTGGGTTGAATTCGGAGTTTGGGGTGCTAACGATCACTGCCAGTGGGGCCATGAAGCCAAACAGCACGTCAGAAAAACCCTCCACATCATGCAGAGGGAGGTGCTCGATGCTGCAGAAAGCCAGAGCCAGACACATGAAAACAGACCCGTTGAGTGATGAAAGTGTAAGAAAACCATGTATTCACATCAACAGACGCCTCTTACAGTTCGATGCTGGTCACCAGATCGAAGCCCCTCAGGCGACTGTCTCTCTGTGTGACTGAGCCCTGGTACAGCTGGATGCACAGTTGACGGAAACTGGGCTGCAGGTAGTCGGTGCACAGAGGAGCCAAACTGTTCCTAGGAGGCAGGTTTTTCACACACTCCAGCATCAGAGGAAGGTCACACAGGTTAACCCTTTACAGCACTAACTGAAGTCAGTCCCGATGCGTGAAGTCAGTTATTAAGAGATGTTTGTTTGTCAGTGAAGTTACCATGTCTGGTTCCTTGCTGCCAGTTTAAAGTAAAACATTGTCCATAATCCAGAAACATACCTATTCACATTTTTTCCCACTTTTATTTACTCAAAAATTCTTATTTACAGGAGTAGCCTGAGAAAGAGCAAGAAGCAC
>CAAKHB010002867.1:26096-87456 GCA_901007665.1 Aeoliscus strigatus | reverse complement strand
GATGCTAGAAATAAAACCAGCGTTATATAAAATTACAGAATACCAGTACAATAAAGATGTACAGTATCTGGTCAGAACACAATAACAGTAAACAGTGGGACGTGACAATTAGGCCTACTCAGCAAGTGCAGGAGTCAACTGCAATGTGTTGCAAATTTTGATTAAAGACAGAGAGAGATGTGAGGGCAGAGAGTTTAAGAGGTTTTTGTAAATTATTCCAGTCATTAGCTAGCCCCTAGCTAGCTAGCTCCAAAGACGGTACGGGCTTTGCGTACACACATTTGTAGTGAACACCAGACATTTCTCTTGAGCTGTTCCGACAAAATAATTCTGTTCAAAAATGTTTTTACATCCGAGTCGGCGTATTTAACGCGCTGAAAGATCAGTTATTTATTGAAACGTGCCTATTTCAAAATTTGTGTCCGTTTTCTTCACATTTTCACCTCACGTACTTCTTTTTCTTCGCTTTGGCTCCGTCCAGGTCCACCCCAACCAGCAGCTCGATCTCCCGGTGGAACTTGAGGCGCCGCAAGAGGCTGCACTCCCCGCAGCCCAAGTCCACCACCTGCGGGGACAGTGACCCCCCCGCTGAGCTGACATGTCGGATAACAGGACCAGACAACACGACAACGACATTTGTGTGTCCAAAGAAGCGAGGATACGGCGAATTAAAAACAGGAGTAGTTAGCGACCACAGCTAGCTTGATTAGCGGTCAACGTCACGCTCTGCTTCCGCTAATTAGCACCAGGTGGGCTAACCTGATTAGCTTCAGATTAAAAGTTGGTTTTCGGGCGAAACAGTAAGTGTCTTCTGTGGACGTTAACTTGCCTTCTTGGGTTTGCTTGTGAGGACATAATCGATGACAAACTGGTGTCTCTGCCTGTGTAGAGGAGGACTGAACAGCGGATCCATTTCGCGGTTCATCGGCGGAAAACAGTCAGTGCGTCATTAGCGCGTTGGAGGCCAGGGGGCGCTATTTTCTCAGTCGGTGTGTAATTAAAGCGAATTCACTCTGATTGAAGGTGATGTGATTTAACTGAGTTTGTTCATAGTTCCTTCACAAATTTATTTAAAAAAAATCACAAAACCTTTATGTATCATACAGACCAGCCTTTTATTCTTTCACAGATTTTTCTGGATTTAAAAAGTGTCTAAGTGTTCACAAGGGAGAGTTCATATGGTACACCCAAAAAGACATTAATATACTTCACGGTTTACAAAATATTGCTCGATAAATTATATTTTTTTATTAGTTTACAACTACAACTGACTTAAACAATCAACCAGAGAATCCTATCTCAAAAAATAGATGAATTTATGATAAATATAATTTGAACAATACTTTGTTAGAAAGCTATAGTGACATATGTTGCTATGACAACAGAATGTGTGAAACCTAGTCCTAGCAAAGACTCATTAGCTTATCATCTACAGACTGATCATAACTTATGTGACATGTATTACATTCACTAAACAGAAGATTTTACAGCTTTTTATCATCTTCTTTCTCCAGCTTTGCCCCTAAATTTCGTAGCGATTGAACCGATTACAACTCATGGATGGATGTCGACACATACGACCCACGTTAGGGTTTGTCAGTGGTCCAGTGAATATTTTATTGGCTTGAATGGGAGGCAGCAGTGGTTCTGCACGTTGGTCTGCAGTAGCTGCTCTGGCTGATGGTGTTTCTGGCTGCGACCCGGATGCAGTAGGTGGTCCAGGGCCGGAGGTCTGTCTCCACGTGGGAATGACCTCCCACCGCTCTGACGATAGGGGACTGATCCACCGGCTGCCCCCTCTGCTCTGCCTCAATGACCAGCGTGTACTCTGCTGCGTCTTTCACCGTCGTCCACTCCACATACAAAGAAATTCCGTTCACTGTTACATTTAGCAACTCTGGAACACCAAGATCTGCAGAGAGGGAGAGCGACAAAGATGGGGGAAGAATTCAGCAGCTACTCTGTTTTCAATGGCTTATGATCATTTATTCTTTTTTTTAGAAATATAACTGACTACTTCACTCACCTTTGTCAAAACTGGCGTGGACCTGAGTCACCCTCAGATCTCTCCTCCTCCGGTTTCCTACTGGACCTGAGGAGGACATAAATACTCATTAATGACCTCAAAAACTGTGTTTCTGCACTGACAGACTTGTACAAGGGAGAATCATTTGACAGGAGGTTGTTGTTATTCAAATTCAATTCAACTTGGTCCAATCAGGGAGCAGGATGGATGGGTGAACAGATCATGCACACTTTGAACCAGTACACTGAGCTGTGTAACCTGTGAGTCTTTTAGCTGCACTGTGTGTTTTCTGTTACTAACAGATCAAAACAAGGTCCAGGAAAGCAGCGTGGACTGTAACTGTATTGATACATGGTGTGAGTGCAGTTCTGTCATCGAACCTGTGATGTTTTGATTCGGGACACTCTCTCCGTTGGCGTTACTGGCTGTCACCTCCGTCGCTCCAGGCTGGAAGTTGGTCAGGTGACAGGAGAGCTCGGTGGTGCTGCAGATTTCGACACGACCCTCCTCTGACACGTTGTAGACACTGTAACCTGTTGCTAACGCTGACATGTCCCAGGTGAGAACAGCTGACTCACTGGTACCAGAATATCTCACACTGGTGGGAGCACAAGGCACTGGTGAACAGATGGGAACACTGTTATTTGAGCGGGAACAACGTTTTATTTATCTATAAGAGGCCGTCTGATCACTGTTACTCTTAACATGAACTGACCTGTGACCCCAGTGAAGGCGCTGGAAGGTTCACTAGCTCCAGCTGAGTTTCTCGAGCGGACAGTGAGGTTGTAAGCTGTGCTGCAAGGCATCAGAAACTCAAAGTACGGCATTGGCTGCCAGTACGAAGACACGCTCATCAGGGCCTGTGGGCTGTCTTTGATCCGGCCATGAATCTCCACTAAGTACTCCACATCAGGACAGGTGACCACGTCCCACGATGTCATGGCCCAATGAGTTTGGCCTATTTGTCTCATGTGGACACTCAGACCAGTCGGAGCACATGGAGCTGAAGACAGAACATCATCAGTGGAGACACAGAGGAAAGTGAATATTTGTGTTGAACCTTTGGGTTTATCACCAACCTGCTCCGTCCTCCACAGTTTCGCTTAACGAACTGTTGCAAATGCCGTCGGAGGCTTCCACAGAGAAATTGTACACGCTGCCGCAGTCCAGGCCCTCGATGGTGCACGACGTGCTGTCGCTGTCGCAGTAAAGAGCATCTCCGTCCAAAGAGCGAGCAGAGCCATAGTATGCGACAGCACCTTCACTGGGATTCCACGAAAGGAGGGCAGAGTTGTTCTCACATTCTACGTCCACAGTCAGACTGTCAGGGGCGCAGGGAACTGAGAGGGAAAACAGACATCACCTGTCAGTCACCGTCAGGTAGAATAACGATGGGGTCACTGAAATCGTCCGATGAGCGGAGCAGGCTGTTGTCCTCCACCTGTTGTGAAGAAGGCAGCGGATGGTGGGCTGCTGCAGCCATCTGCGCTGGCGGTGAGGCTCAGGCGGTACGTCTGCCCGCAGCGCAGCGCAGCCAGTGAGCAGTTGTTGACAGTGGCGTTGCAGGTTGCGGTGTGTCCGTCTCTGCCTTCGGCCGTCAGCAGGTAGGATGTGGCCACAGCGGACGGCGCCCATGTCACTGTGGCTCCATTCTCCTCGCATGATGGTGCCGCCGTCATGTTCTCTGGGGCGCAGGGTGCTGGGAAGGACGGGAAACCTCAAATACTGCAACAATCAAGTCTACTGTAGTTTACTGAGTTACAAATACTAACAGCCTTATAGGATACACGTCTGTAAACCCTGACTGTAAACTCTGTGTTGGTAAAGAGATGAAACTGTAATGTGTCAGTGCAACAATTAAGGTTTAGGCCAAAAAAGTTAGTTGTGTTTTGTAGCAGGATTCGACAGAAAATTTAATGCAGGGTTAAACTTGTCACTGCTTATAAACTTGTTGGGTTTTACACACACTGAGGTTCTACAGCACATGTATGTGGTTTGAAGAACCACGGTTTGGCGGAATAACATAGGAATAGAAGTACAGAAGTAAACGGGAGTACATGGTCGGTGGAGAAATACCTGTTTGGATCTTCTTCGGTGGACTTCTGAGGCTGCTACACTTGTCTGAGGACGAGGACACGATGATGCTGTAGTGCATGCCGCAGCTGATCCCCTGCAGTTGGCATGAACTGGAGGAGCTGTTACAAGACACGAGGGACTGGTCATGGCCCTCCGCTGTCACCAGGTAGATGGGTGACTCGTTTGACATCTCCCATTCCACCAGGATCGTGTCGCTGTTGCACTGGGTCACCGCACTGATGGACGACAGAGCACAAGGACCTAGGAGACAGGACGAGTGTTTCATTAAAAGGTGGGAAGTCACACAGATTTTAGTGTGGTTTTGTCCGAGCAGCAGATCTTCCAGTAGTTGTATCTTTGATGAATACCTGTCTCCAGCTCAAAAATGCTGCTTTGGTTACTGCGGCAGCGCTCATTGGCAGCAGTGACATGGAAGGTGTAAAGCGTTGCACACTGCAGATCGGGCACGTTGCACGGGGACGAGGTGGAGGTGCACGTGGAGTTGTGACCTCCAGCCCCTTCAGCCAACACCACGTAGGTCTGAGCTCCAGCGGGGGCGTCCCACGTCACCCAGGCCGAGTTGGTTACACAGTCCAGATGACCGTTTGTGTTCTCAGGCACACATGGAGCTACACACAGGAAAATCATGATCATGCATAAGGACAGGAACAAATAATAACAAAAACACACATTTAGGATGAGGTTCAGTTGGTACTAATGGTTGTTAAGTCCGAAGCTCATTAGCTGGTGCTGCTTGCTGCTCAGGAGTCTTTTCATCTGCCAGCAGTTCACCTGAAGACGTGTCGACAGCAGCGCTCGGCCAGCTCTCGCAGCCGTCCCTCACTGACACCACAGTGACGGTGTAGCTCTGACCACATGGTAGATGGCTGATTGAGCAGCTGCTGCCAGTGGAGTTGCAGTAGAGTCTGGCCCCGGTGCCGCTCACTGCCGCCACATGGAAGTACTGGGCATCGGGATCAGGTGACCAGGTCACAGTCAGGGCCTCCTCAGCACACTGGACATCAACGGACACATTCTGCGGTGCACAGGGGGCTGAAGGGAGAACGGACGGCAAGAAGAAATAAACATCATGCTATAAAATATAGTTTAAAGCTGTGCGTGTTACCTGTTCGTACGTAAGCCTTGTCGCTCTCCGCGCTGGAACAGGACTCATCCTGGCTGATCACGCTGACATTGTATGCGTGTCCACACAGCAAGTCACTCAGGTCACAGTGGGTGACAGTGTTGTTGCACTCGGTCCGGTGGCGTCCGTCTGACGTGATGCCCACGGCCAGATAGGACGCTGCTCCGCTGGCGCGCTCCCATGTCACCGCCACGGAGTCCGTGTGACACTGCAGAGCAGCTCTGACGCTGGTGGGGCTGCAGGGCACTGGAACGAAGAGAGGATGCAGTGACACGTCTGACAGCTGAGCGGGGAAAGGAACACGTTTATTCATCTCGTGGAACTACCTGACTGCAGGTTGAGGTGGGTGTGGCTGTTGTCACAGCGTCCGTCCTGAGCCGTCACCGTCACATTGTAGAGCTGACCACAGTGCATGCTGGGTAGCTGGCAGCTGGTTGCAGTGCTGTTACAGTGGGTCATGTGACCATCAGGTCCTAACATCTGTACCATGTAGGAGGACACGCCGTCACCTTCCTCCCACGACACCACACCGGTGTCGTTGCCGCACATCATCTCTGCTGTCGCCTTCTGTGGTTCACACGGCACTACGGACAGACGGAAAGGAACATAAAACGGAGCATCTACAACACCACTGACTGGGTCAAGTCAGGTCAGATTGTATTTGGATAGAGCCAGTTCACAACAACAGTTCTTAGAGACAAAGGAAAAACGTCCAGATCAAGGATGGCCATGTGGATGGCCTTCTGCCTCGACCAGCTGGGTGAAACATCAAACCCCAAATTACAGACATGTCGGTATCTGGTCAGTTGTACCTGTGCTGAGCTCCAAAGCGGAGCTTCCAGCGCTGGAACACATCCCATCTGTGGCGCTGACGCTGATGGAGTAGCTGAGGCCACACAGCAGGTCGGCGAACACACACGTCATATCGCTGCTGTTGCACGTGGATGCGTAGCCGCCGCTGCCCTGAGCGACTGCTGTGTACGATGACGCCCCTTTGCTGGGCTCCCACGACACCGCAACACCACCGGACTCGCAAAGCACTCGAGCCTCCACCTGCTGTGGCACACAGGGCACTGAACACACACACGTGCACACACACACACACACACCGATGAGTATCTGAGCGCAGGAGACCAAGAACAGAGAGCAGTTTGTCCTGTGTGTGACAGAGAATCACCTGCTTGTAACTGTGTCATGTTGCTCTGTGACACGTTGCAGACGCTGTTTACAGCGATCACACTGATGTTGTAGGTGAAACCGCACATCAAATCAGACAGGAGGCACGACTGTGAGTCTGTCTCGCAGCCGGACTCGTGCTCCTCCATGCCTAAAGCTCGGACGATGTAAGAATCAGCTCCTGCCCCGTGTTGCCACTCCACACGGGCCGTGTTGGTGGAGCAGTCCACTACGGACACAACATCGCCAGGAGGACAAGGCACTGGAGGAGGGCAGGGAAGGACAGTTACCTTTTTGTCACTGAACCTTTTTGTCACTTTTTGTCTCTTGTATGGAGAAATGTACATTTGGAAGGTAAATCTTCCCTAAAAATAATTAATGAATTTACTCCAAAATGCTAAAATAAGCCGCATATCAAATCAGGCGGAGTTTCTTTTTACCTGACTCCACCTGCAGGCTGGTGCTGGGACGGCTGTTGCACAGCTCGTTTGACGCCACTGCCGTCACCTCGTACCTCAGGCCGCACTGCAGATCCAGCAGCTCACAGTTGGTGTAGTTGGACTGGCAGATGGATATGTGTCCACTGGTGGATCGGGCTGTCACTGTGTAGTTCACGGCCCCCGGAGCCAAGGCCCAGTCCAACAAGGCGGAGCTAGTGAAGCAGTCCAGCACTAACGAGCCGATGCTGGGTGTGCAGGGAGCTGAGAGAGGAAGCAAGAAGCCACGTCACTGTCTGCTTTTCTTCGTTTTGATCCAATGATAAACATATCTGGACAGATGTTGGACAGGAGTTCTACCCGAGTGGACGTTCACAGCTGGGCTGGGCAGACTGGAGCAGACAGCGTCCTCTGCCACCACCTGGACAGAGTACGACTGTCCACAGGTCAAGTTGGTCAAGGTGCACGTGTGGTCCTGACTCTGGCAGAGCGACACATATCCCTGTGTACTCTGAGCGATCACTCTGTAGGACAGCGCCCCCCCGCTGGCACCCCACGACACCGCGGCCTGGTTGTCTGCGCAGTGGAGCTCTACCTCGACATCAGTAGGAACACACGGCACTGGAGCAAGAGATGCATCAGATGAGGCCAGGGGTTGCCATGGTGATGCTAACCAGCACAGGAAGCAGCTCAGCACTTAAATTCTCACCTGACTGTAGTGTGTTCTCCTCACTCGGGTCCGAGTTGCAGTTGTCGTTGGAGGCGACGACAGTCACAGTGTAGTTCTGTCCACAGTGGACGTTAGGCATCCCACACTGCTCGCTGTCTGACCAGCAGCTCAGTGACTGCCCATCGTCCTGCGTCACCGTGGCAGTGTAGAATGCGGCGCCAGCTGAGCCGGTCCATGAGACCACAGCGATGTTGGAGAGGCAGTTCATGGAGCTGGAGACACCAGTGGGAGGGCAAGGTTCTAATGGGAAGAAAAAGATATTTTCAGTTTGCCAGACACGTGTCGGTCTGTTGACCCTCTGGAAGTTTCCTTCACCCTTGACACCTCCTCCTCCTTCACCTGTCAGATAATACTGAATGTTTCACCATTATATAATTTAAACACATTTTATCAAAGTCAAAATTTAAAGTAAAATGAGCTTTCAGCACCTCTGGAGTTAATGGTATAATAATAATCTACCTGATTTTAGCTCCGACGGTTCACTGGGACGACTTGTGCACACAGAGTCGACTGCCTGAACAGACAGGAAGTACACCTGACCGCACTGGAACTCAGAAATGAAAGTCCAGGTGTCGTTGGTACTGAGTTGCACATTGTGGCCGCCATCTGTCTCCGCGGTGACGATGTAGAAATCTGCTGTTTCACTTGCATTCCAGGTCAGCGACGCCACCTTTCACACAGAGTGGTTCCACATTGAAGCTGTGCTTGAAACAGCTTGTACAAGAATTCACGTACTGACCTTTGTGGTGCAGTTCATAGATGACTGCAGGTTCTGTGGTATGCAACTCGCTGCAAGAAGTACACCAACGGTGCTGTTAGCCTGGTAGCATTTCAATTTTATTATTCTAGGTTTCACACCATGTTTTGGGATGGAGCACTAATGCTGCGTACCCATTCGTAGTAAGGTGCTGTTGCTTGGCATGCTGCTGCACAGGTAGTCGTTGGCGATGACGTGGACGGTGTACTCCTCGCCACAGTGCAGGTCGTCCCAGCTGCAGCTGCTGGTGTTTGTGGTGCAGACGTGTGTGTGTCCGTCCTGTCCCACTGCGATGGCCAAGTAGGACTCGGCCCCGTCGCTCTGGGCCCAGCTGACCGAGCCCAGACTGTCCTCGCAGTGTGTGAAGCCCTGGACGTGTCGGGGCACACAGGGGCCTGAAGGAGGTGGGGTTGTTACACTGAATCTTCTCTACATTTAAATGGACATATCAGACAGGAGACACACACCCATCTTGAAAACAGCCATCTGGCTCTCGGCACCGTCACACTGCTCGTCTTGGGCCTTCACAGTGAAACTGAACAGCTGACCACACGGCAGCTCCATTTCCAGGTTTGTTTCCTCTGTTTGGAAAGACGTGACGTATCCCAGGTCTCCTGTGGCCGTCACCACGTACACCGATGCTCCTTGAGCTTCTGACCAATTCAGAACCACTGTCTCATTGTCACATGACCCATCGGCGGTCAGGTCACTTGGTTGGCAGGGTTCTGAAGGACGAGATCATGTCAATAAATAATCCTTTGTTCAATGAATTTATGGGCATTCTGATGCATCGATGCTCGTAAAGGGAGATGAAATGTGTACAACCCCTCACTGAACTGATTTCCAACAACTGGATCTCTGGATTGATGATCAGACGAGGAGTTCATCTCGTACCTGTCTGAAGTTCGACAGTGCTGCTGGTTGCGCTTGAGCACATGTTCCTGTATGCAGCCACAGAGAACATATAGATTTCCCCACAGGGCAGGTTGGAGAAGTGGCAGGTGGAGTTAGTGGAGTTGCAGTGCGCAGTCACTCCTGCGGTGGAGACGGCCCTCGCGGTGTAAAACTCCACCTCGGCTTGTTCCTCCCAGTACAAGGTGGCTGAGCTCGTTCCACACTGCAGGTCCACACCAACGTGCAGAGGTTCACACGGACCTGCAGGAGAAGCACGTTCATGCTGTGTCTGTGATGTGAACATTCACATGTAAGGGGGGAGGCTCACGTGTGCTGAGGGTGACAGGAACATCTGTTTCGGTGTGACAGCGGTCGTTAACTGACGTGAGGCTGATGTCGTACGTCTGACCACACAGCAGCTCCATCAAGTCGCACCAGTGCTGGTCTGTCTGGCAGGAAGCCCTGTGGCCGTCGGCCGATACCGCGGTCACAACGTAGGAGTCGGAGCCGCTGGCCACGGCCCACGAGACCTCAGCCGTGTTGTTGGAACAGTCCAAGTTGGCTGACACGTTTGTGGCTGCACAGGGAGCTGGAGATGGATGGGAATGCGACGTGAGATGCAGGACATGGAGGTAACATCAGACTGATCTTTACTGATGAAGGACTTTGTAGATTTACTGCATTCTAATTTATGGCATTGTCCTAGCGAGGCCACACCCACCAAAGCCATCAAACCTGACCAGTGTGATTCTGGAGTAAAATTTTTACTAATTAGATAAATATGTATTCCTTGTTCTTTCTTCTTCTTGGTAAATTATGTCTAAGGTATGGGGCTAATTGTGTCTTTTGGAAATTGTCAGACTGACATAAAACAATGGCCGTGACTGGAAGTAGTGTTCAGACATGCAGAGAACAAATGATGACTAATGGTATTTTGGATCGGGTGACGACATACCCGTGACCAGCATGGCTGTAGTGGAGGCGCTGCTGTTGAGTGTGTCTCCGATGGCGATGACGTTGGTGTAGTAAACGACTCCACAGTGGAGGTCTCCGACATGGCAGAAGGTGTCCTCTGCATAGCAGGACAGAGAGTGGCCATCGCGTCCGGCGAGACGGACCTCGTACCCGATGGCGCCAGAACTGGCTTCCCACGACACCATCGCTGTGTTGTTGTGACACTGCACACCAGTCTGAACGTCGTTGGGGGGGCACGGCTCTGAGGTGGGAATGGAAACCCACTTGAATGCGACACTGCAGAAATATTTAACAGGAAATATTTAACAGCTAGTGTTTCCTTCTCACCTGTCTGTATCGTCACTGTTTCTGATGAGGTGGAGATGCCATGGCAGGCGTGATTGTTCGCTGTGACGTTGACGCTGTATGTCTGGCCACAGTCCATGTTGTACAAGGCGCAGTAGGTGTCGTTGGTGAGACAGGAGACCATCAGACCCTCCTCCGTCACCGCCTCAGCTGTGTAGTAATCTGCACCGGCGGCCTTGTCCCACAGCACCTGACCAATGGTCAGACTATACTGGGTGCTGACGTGCGCCGGGGTGCAGGGCTCTGGATGAGGGTGGAGGGTTGGAGAATGAATAAAACAGAAGAGATCCACATCCACATCCTGGGATCACTGCAGATTGTGTGCTGTGCCGCTCACCGGTAACCAGCTGTCCGGACATGTGAGCGATGGTGTTGCAGATTGGTCCCACGGCGGTGACAGACACAGAGTAACGGTGTCCACAGAGCAGCTCACCCAGCTCGCAGTAGGTGCCGTTAGTCTCACAGGTGACATTGTGGTCTGATGCCGTCGCTGCAACTTGGTACGACAAGGCTCCATCGCTCTGGTACCAGGTAACCGTGGCAACCCGCATGTCGCAGTCCAGCAGCGCCTCAATGTGTCTGGGCTCACAGGGGGCTGAGGTGGAACAGGAATCAGAACATCCAATAAACAAAATATACGAGAAAACATCCAACAAGGGTATTTACAATATACTGGAATGAGAATTTACCCTTGTCCTTCAAAAAACTGGTTCAGATTTGTTATTAATTTATGTGTACCATCCTTCAAATATTTCACTCTTCTCATTCACCTTTGGTCTTTGGCTACTATAACGTGAATTTCCCTCATGGCATGAATGAAGTACTCTCTATTCTATTCAACTGTCAAAGGGACATTTTAAAAAAATGCGTTTGCAGTTTGCAGTTAGTGTAATGTACAGTGAGGTGCAGTAATAATGTGATCATCATGTGACTGCTCCAACCTGAGGGAGTGTTGACCACGTCAGTGGGTGGGCTGCTGCAGTAGCCATCAGAGGAGACCACAGACACGTGGTAGATCTGTCCGCAGCCAAGCCCCGTGATGCTGCACCAGCCCTCGGACATCCCCTGGCAGTTTGTGGCCTGACCGTTGCTGTCCTGCACCGTGGCGATGTACGAGTCGGCTCCGGAGCTCTCGGACCAGGACACCGTCAGGTTGTTGGCTTCACAGTCCACCACGGGGGTGACGGTCGCAGGGGTGCACGGCGCTGGTGAGAGGAGGCGGAGAGGAGTGATGTCATACGTCTGAGCCTCCTCAGACTTCATACGTGGATGTCTGCCTACCGGTCTTGATTGTCACATTGCCACTCGGTTTGCTCTCACAGTCGCTGTCCTCGGCCGTCACAGCAGCTGAGTACTGCTGCCCACAGAGCAGGTTTGTCAGGTCGCACTGGTTTTCGTGTGTGGCGCACTCATCGGTGTGTCCGTCGGCGCTCGTGGCCCTCACGCGGTAGAGCTGCCCTCCTCTGCTGTGGTTCCACAACATGGATGCTACATTGTCAGCGCAGCTCAGGTCGGCCGTGAGGTTCTGGGGAACGCACGGAACTGAGGGAGAGGCAGTCGACACATACGTGAATTCACCGTCAGTGTGTTTGTCTCAGGTAGATTTCTAAATTCTGTCTGTTCACCTGTCCGTAGGATGTCCCCTGCACTCTGGGAGCTGTTGCATGTCCGACCCTCAGCCGTGACCAGTAGGACAAACATTTCTCCACACGGCAGGTCGGTGATGTCACAGCTGGTTTCTGATGTAGTGCAACATGTGGCGTCGCCGTTCATCCGCTCCAGCGTGGCCGTGTACGTCACCGCGCCAGGAACAGTTGACCAGGAGATGTTGGCAGAGCGGCTGTCGCAGTTCACTAAGTTTGTCACGTCCTCAGGAGGACAGGGAGCTGAGGGAAACATTATGGGATACATGCCTGGGTCGTAGCTCGCGCGTTCGTATCATTGATACTCTGTGATATGCTCACAAACCTGTCTCCATGGTGACAGCGTTGCTGGCTGCGCTGGTGCACTGCTGATCGCCGGCTTTTACTGTGAACGTGAAGTTGTGGCTGCACGCCAGCGGCGGCAGAGCACACGTCCCGTCTGATGTGGAGTTACACGCAAACGTCTGCATGCCACCCTGGCTGTCAGTTGCCGTGACGATGTAGTCCTCAGCACCGGCGGCCTCTTCCCACATCACCCAGGCTGAGTTTGTCAGGCAGTCGACCTCCACGTCAGACAGACGAGGAACACAGGGAACTGGGGGGGAGGGGATTAGTTAATTTCCACACTTACAAGAGAATAAAATGTGTTTGTGGTTCTTGCCTGTGGTGATCATCTGAGTGGCGCTGTCTCGTCCCACACATCCGTCCCTGGACGGTGTGATAGTAACACTGTAGTTTGTGCCACACACAAGTGTGTTCAGATCACAACCACTGTTTGCTCCGCTGCAGTTGTGTGCGCGACCCATCGGGTCGACGGCGGACACAGTGTTCACGACTCCCACAACATGGCCAGTCCACGTCACAGATACAAGGCCAGTGCCACAGTCCACGGTGGGATGGAAGGATGTCAGCGGACAGGGGGCTGAAGGAGGGAGAAAAAGAACAGAGCAAGTGTAAGAATGTAGACTCCATTGATGCATACTGAGTTGAGGGTTGTTTTCACCTGCAGTGACCTGCGCTGCCTCACTGTGGCTGCTGTTACACGCCTCATCTTGGGCCACAACTGTCACGTTGTATGTCAGACCGCACTGCAAGCCGTTTACGAAGCAGTGATGCATGTCCGTCTCACACACGCTGACGTGACCTTTGCTGCTCGCCACGGACGCGCGGAAGCTGGGAGCATGACCGGTGGACTGCCATGTGATGTTAAGGACACCGGACAGACAGTCCAGGTCAGTTTGCATGTTGAACGGGGCACACGGAGCTGGGGAGAGCAGAGGAAGAGTTATAGGAACTTATAACACCACTGGGGCATTCACGGGAGACTGAATGCTGAATTCTGAAGGTGCAGTGACACCTAGTGGTGAAGATGGAGACAGACACACGCTCACCTGTCTGAATCTCCTCAATGTTACTTTTGGCTCCGACACACTTCTCGTCAACACCAACGACGTAGACCTGATACCACTGTCCACAGTGCAGACCTGATATCTGACAGGAGGTGCTGCTGGTGTTACAGGACCACTGCCAGCCCGTGACATCCTCTGCAACGGCCAGGTAGGTGACTGAGCCCTGTGAGGGCTGCCACGACACCGAGATGTCCTCGGATTCACAGGACGAGACGACCTGCAGCTGAGTGGGGGGGCAGGGGGCTGGAGGAGGGATTCGGCGAAGGATGAGTCAGCAGGGCGTCTGGAAAAAAGCCCTCCCAAGACTTCATCCAGATCTGGTCAGCTCTTATTTCTGTGTCGTTACCTGTGTTGATGCGGTGCCAGTCCTGGGCCGGACTGGGACAGTTCTGTCCTTGGCCACTGACGCTCACCTTGTAGCTCTCCCCGCAGTGCAGAGAGCTGATGTTGCAGGACGTGCCGTTGGTGGAACAGCTCTGCTTGTGGTGGATGTTGAAGGCGTCGGCTGAGGCGTTGTAGTGGAGGATGCCGCTGCCGGGCGTCCAGGACACCACAGCCGTGTTGGTGTCGCAGTCCAGAGTGGTCTGCAGGCCGCTGTGGGGACAAGGACCTACGCCGAAGATGGAGACATAAATGACTGATTCTTTAGACTTCATTGTCAAGACAGACTATGGACATGATAAACGATCACCTCTTGACTATTACAGAAGTTGTCTTTGGAAACTGCTACAGTTTGTTCGACTGAGGTGAACTGGGTTGAATACTGAACATGATCGACTGTGTGTGAAATATCTACAGAACTTCAGACAGACTGGTGACTAGAGCTGCAAATCTGGACTCTGTTAACGTCTGCCATGAAACACAACCAGCTGTGTGAGTCTGCTGCTTCACATGACGTTTCAGACCCACAGGAGCCAGTCTGAGCACACGAATGTTTGTCAGCAGTTAGCATGGCGACGGGGACAGAAATGGAACATGCCAGCTCAGCCTCACAGTTTCACCCCCCTTTACCCGAAGCGCCTTCAGGTGTCAAACCGTGGCTCATCAGAGCAAAGAGCTGCTCCCTGTGAAAGGCTGGGTACCTGTGCTGGCGTAGATGGGCTCGCTGACCACACTGGCACAGGTGTGGTGACGTGCCACCACCGTGATGGTGTAATCCTGCCCACACGGCAGATTTGGGAAATCACAGTTTGTGTCGGTGCTGTTACACTGGGCGCTGTGGCCGAGGCTGCCACTGGCATACACAGTGTAGGAAGTGGCCCCCCGCGAGGCGTCCCAAGTAACCACGGTGATGCCGGTGCTGCAGTCCACCCGTGCGGTGAGGTGTGTGGGCACACACGGAGCTTTTGCAGAGGAAACACCAGGTCAGTCCAGTAAATATTAGCACCTGTAGTCTGATCATGTTTTAATCACCTGTGTGGAGGGTTTCAGCAGGGGTGGGGTCACTGCTGCACGAGTTTGTGTGTCCGACCACGCTGACCACATACGTCTCCCCACACATCAGCTGGTCAAAGGTGCAGTTGGAGATGCTGGAGTTGCAGGTGGTTGTAATTCCTCTGCTGTCCACCGCCGACACCACCTGAGTCTGATCCGGACCGGAGTTTCCCCAGGTCACTGACGCCATGTTGGAGCTGCACTGCAGGTTCACCTGTACGCTGTCGGGTTTGCATGGAGCTGACGGCGAGTCGAACAGAGGCCGAGTGTCAGATAGGAAAGACAAAAATGGCTGTTTAAGAGGGTGTGTTGCTGGCGTCCTAACAAAGTCCTTTAGACGGGCAAACATGCATTTTGCTTCTAAAATTATTATTTACAATTAATAATTAACAGTTGTCATACAAACACATCCAACACTTAGTAAAACAAACAAAATCCCAGTTAAAACCCACCACGTGAGAATAAAAACTACATTTGTAATTTGAATTTTACAAATATCTTTATTTTGTTTTAATGGGATTTTGTATTTTGTGTGTTTTTATCTAATACTTTTTTATGTGTATCTGTATTGGTATTTTTGGTCATTTCATGTGGGACAGCAGATGGAAATTGCATCAAATCAAATAAAAAACAAGGAGACTAGAAACCCCAGTGAAATAAAACCCTTAGAAGTAAGAAGGTGACGATAGAAGATAGAAGATAAAAGATAAAATCTAACAAAATAGAATAATATAATCCAAGCAAAGGTATATAACAAAAAATGAGGGAATTTAGAAAATGAAATAAAAAGTCAATAAGAACACTAGTGTCCTGAGTGATGACAGTGTCCTTTTCTGGATAAATTCATGAGGTTTCGTACCGGACTGGATCCTGTAGTCGGAGCCCTTGATGGTGCCACAGTCGACTGACGGTGTTGTGACCACGATGCTGTAGGTGAGGCCACATGTCAGGCCGCGGATGCTGCAGCTGGTGTTGGTGGTGTCGCAGGTCACACGCGTGTTGTCGCTCCCGATGGCGATCGCTGTGTATGCGCCGACATCGCCTACGCCCCCCCCCCACTGCACCGCAAAGGAGTTGTCCCTGCATTGGAGCTCTGCTGCCACCTGGTCCGGTAAGCACGGAGCTGCGGTGCAGAAGGAGATCAGAGTGAAGAAGCTGTAAAGTGTTTGGTTTGAGGATTACAACGGTTCGTACCTGAGTCGAACATCAAGGTGTCTCCTGTGCTGCTGTTGCACATCGTACTCGATGCCACCACGACGGCCGAGTAGTGATGTCCACATTCCAACTTCACAGCACAGGTGGTTGAGTTGGATGAGCAGGAGACCACGTGACCATGGGTTCCGGTCACTGTGGCGGTGTAGGAGACGGCGTGAGTACTTGGTGCCCAGTTCAGCACCCCCAGGTTGGTACCACACTCTGCGCTGGCAGTCAGGTTGGTTGGAGGGCATGGAGCTGATGAAAGAAGAAATCCGTCTGTTATTTTTGTACGTCTGAATTTCCTTCTGTGTGTGACGTGTGTGTTCGTATTGGACGTGGTCGGTTCAGGCTGCAGCCACTTCCTGTTTAAGACGAGCACAATGATCCAAATTACATTGTTTCCGAGCAGCTCTGTGTCGATGCACGTAAATGATGGACTTCTGCGTACGAACCGGTTTCCGTTTGTATCGGCTCGCTGAGGATGCTGGTGCACTCGGAGTCCGTGGCAGCGACGGTCAGCGTGTACGACTCGCTGCACCGCAGCCCGCTGATCACATGGGACGTCTGGGCCGTGGTGTAGTTGGCAGCGGCGCCGCCGTCCTCCTGAGAATACACGGTGTAGGTCACACCTGCCTCTGGCCTCGGGTCCCAGCTCACTGTGATGTCATTGTTGGCGCACGTTGGCACTCCGACCACCGCGGCCGGCGGGCAGATGACTGGAGACGACAGAGTCCAACAGTTCAACTCAAGGTGATTAGCCTAGCTTAGCATAAAAACGGATGCTGGTCAAATATTACTGTCACCATGATGGCGACAAAGGTTAAAGGTGAAGCTGAACCAAAAGGAAGAATTCATCATTTTAATCATCATCAAAAATGGAAAAAGTATTTGATCCAGTTTCAGCATCTCACCTGAGGAGAAGGTGACCGGCTGGCTGGGCTTGCTCCGGCAGCCCCTCTCCACGGTGACCACGGTGAGGACGGACATCTGGCCGCAGTGGAGGTCAGTGAGGGAGCAGCTCGTCCCGCTGGAGCTGCACACATGCTCCTGTTCGTCGGCAGTGAGCGCCGTGGCCACGTAGAGGTCTGCGCGCGGGGCGGCGTTCCAAGTCACGTGGCCCACGTTCCCGACACACTGCAGGGACAAGTGGACATTGGTGGGAGGGCAGGGGCCTACAAGGGACAGCAGAGATTGAAAGAACATCAGGGGGGGATTCCATTTCACCGTGGCATCAAGAATAAGAACATCCAGGTGTGGCTCACCTGCTATGAGGCTGTAGGGGGCGCTGTCAGAGCCCTGGCAGCGACCGGAGGACGGCGTGACGCTGATGGCGTACGTCTGGGCGCAGTGCATGTTGGGCAGGTGGCAGCTCGTGTCATTGGTGGAACAGTGTCTGACGTCGCCGCCGCCGCTGATCGCCGTCACATTGTACCACACGGCACCAGGACTGGACGACCAGCTGACTGCCGCCGTGTTGTTGTCACACACCAGAGACGCACTGACGTTCACTGGAGCACACGGGGCTGATGGGACCCAGACAGAGGATTTAGAATGAGTCCCACAGCAGTGAGAGGGAAACACATGAGGTCAAATGGTAAAGTGGGGTTCTCAATCCTCCTTCGTACCCGTCTCTATCTGTGTTATGCCGGCCACGCTGCTGTTGCAGTGGTCGCCCACGGCGATCACTTCCACGTCGTACGTGCGGCCGCAGAGCAGCGGGGGGAGGGGGCAGCTGGTCTGGGTGCTGCTGCAGGATGACTCATGGTCTCCAGAACTGACACGGGCATAGAAACCGCTCCGGCCCAGTGTCTCCTCCCAGCTCAGGAGGGCGACGCCCGTTTCACAGGAGTAACTCTGCTGCACATTGGCTGGGGTGCAGGGGGCTGAGTGGATAAGGAGGCCGACGGTTAAAACCCAAACGTCCAAACGTCTGCATGAGGACATGGACGAGCACACGCACCTGTGATGACCTCCAGCGGGGAGCTGGGTTCGCTCTGACACTGAGATCCCTGTGCGACAGCCTGGACGGTGTAGGTGTGTCCACACAGCAGCTCGCTGAGGGTACAGCTGGAGCTGTTGGAGCTGCAGGACGTAGAGTGACCCTGGCTGGAGGTCGCATGGACCACAACACCGAGGACATCCTCATCTGCAGCCCAGGAGACGGAGGCCCGGTTGGAGGCACAGTCCAGGGAGTGGTGTTGGATGAGTGGAGCACAGGGCGCTGGCGCAGGAACACAACTTCAGTAAAATCTCCGCTTCCACCTAAAATCGGACTCCTGTTTGTTTATTCTTCTGTCTTTACCTGTGGTGACATTCGTTCTAGCGTGGAGTGTGCTGTTGCAAGTCCCGTCCCCGGCCAGGACAGTCACGGTGTAGTCCTCCCCACACTGCAGCCCACTCAGCTGGCAGGAGGTGCCGGTGGTGTGACAGGAGTCCACATGTCCATTGGCCTCTGCTACGACGGTGTAATGACGGGCTCCGGCGCCAGCCCCCCACGTCACTGTCGCCACACCGGAGACGCATTCCAGGGCCGCAGCCACGTTCGTAGGATCACACGGTGCTGGAGAAGCAAACGGGGATGATAGCATGTGTCCATTTCGCTTCAGAAGATAAAGTCAGACAGATACTTTTCATGAGGTGAACTCATAGTGAAGAAAATATAGAATTCCTGTAATTACCAGCCGTCACGGCGATCTGGGCGCTGGCAGAGCTGTTACACGTGTCGGTCTGAGCCGTCACACTCAACATATATGTATGGGCACACTGCAGACTGGAGAAGACGCAGCTTCGGTTTGACGTCGGACATGTAGCAGAGAAACCTCCAGCTCCAGTCAGCGTGGAGATGTAGGACCCAGAACCGGCAGCTGCGTCCCAGGAGGCCAGCAGGGTGTTGGAGGAACATTCCACAGCACTTTGGACGTTGACAGGGACGCAAGGAACTGGAGGAGAAAGAAAAGAAACATTTAAAGCATGATTTCCTCTAAAAGAAAAGAGCAAATGTGATGTCTCTGAATCCCGTTCTCACCGGAACGAACCAGCTCCGGGGCACTGTGGGGGCCCTGACACGTGTCGCTGACGCCAGTGACAGTCACCTCGTACCGCTCCCCGCATTGTAAACCCTTTATCATACAGGTCCAATCCTCCGTGATGCATTCCAGTTCGGTGCCGTCCCCGGCCGTGGCGGTGGCACTGTAATTTGTCGGCATGGACCCGCCGGCGGCCCAGCCGACACTCAGCACATTTGTGGAGCAGTCCAGTGTGTTAACCACGTTCTGAACAACACATGGAGCTGAGGCATGAAGCCAAGAGTTAGACAATATCATTTCAAAGGTCAAAGGGCAAAAGCTGCAGCTTTTATTATTATTATTATAATACAATATATTATTACATGTTACATAATAATTATTAACTGCATTTATTATTGTATTTCATATTATTATTTGACTCCTACCAGTCATGCGGACGAGGGGCTCGCTGTCTGAACTCTGACAGCTGCCATCGGTCGCCGACACGGTGAAGGTGTACTCTGTGCCACAATGCAGACCCTCTAGCAGGCAGCCCAGGCTGGCTCCGGGGTCACAGGTCACGGTGTGCTGACCGCTACTCACTGCTTTGCCCATGTACGACTGTGCATTGGGGCTCCTGCCCCAGGTTAACACAGCCGAGTTGTTGGCGCAGTTGACAGAGGCGGTCAGCTGAGAGGGAGGGCAGGGCGCTGAAGGAGAGGAAACCACACATGAGAGTTTGGACTCTGACTATGACTAATGGCGTCTCAGTCTTCACCTGTCTGCACTATCACGGCTGCGCTCTCGTTGCTGGTGCAGCTGTCGTTCCCAGCAGCCACTGCAATGCTGTAAACCTGGCTGCACATCAGGCCCTCCAGCCGGCACCACGTCTCATTGGACGCACACAGCAGTCGATGGCCGTCTTCATGTGATGCAGACGCTTGGTAGTAGGAGGCGCCGCGGCTGGGCTGCCATGACACTTCCACAAAGGTCTGGCCGCAGTTTGTCTGTGCCACCACGCTGGAGGGCACACATGGTGCTGAGGGAGGAGAATCCACACTGTTAACCAATGAAATCGTTTTTCATCTTATTTTATGTTTTTATTTGTCTTAATTTGTGTTTTGTAATTTTTATTGACTCATCACTTCTTAACATACCACTTGTAAACTTTTCATACAAAGTCTTTCTAGCTTCATTTTTATTTGTATCATTTCTCATAATATGGCTTTTTGTCTTGCTCCCATACCTTACAACAACAACAACAATAACAACAATAATATTATGTTATGTAAGTGTGTGCGTGCCTATCAGTCAAAATGAAAAAACACAGTTCACCTTTCCAAACAGGCACTTGTGACGGGTGACTGACGCAGGCGTCGTGGACTGACGTCACCGTCAACGTGTAATCCTGTCCGCACTCCAGTGCGTTGATCCGCAGCGAAGGCGCCGTGGTGTTATACGACATTTGCGTGCTGCCGTCAGAGATCACTGCCACGTAGCTGTCCGCTTCAGTCGTCGCATTCCAGCCAACGGCCAGGACCTGTGACTGACAGTCTAAGCTGGCGTCCACATGGGGCCCACAGGGGACTGAGAACAAGAGGAGGGAAAGCTGAAGGCATCGAGGAGGAAAGTCTTCTCATTGTTTAACACTGTAACTTTCTGATCACTGGTGGGCGGCACTGAGACACCTGCAGAAGTTGGCGCTCACCTGACTCCATGTAGACGGGCTCTGAGGGCATGCTCGGGCAGATGCCGTCATGATGGCAAACAGTGACGGTATAGAGTCGGCCACATTTCAGGTTGGGCACCCTGCAGCTGGTCGTGGTGGAGCTGCAGCTCAGGAGTCCCTGATCGTCGTCCACAATGGTGGCGGTGTAGGAGTTCATCTGCGGTTGACCATGCCATGAGATGAGTGCCTCGTTGGCGGTGCAGTCCAGGGAGGCGGTGACATGATCAGGAGGGCAGGCGGCTAGACAGAGGAGTGGCGGTTAGCTTTGAAGAATCGCAGACAGAAATAAAGACGTGACCAGGAGGAGCCGCATCACCTGTCTCTATGACGACTGCTTCGCTCTCAGAGCTGTTGCACATGAAGTTGGAACCGATGACGTAGGCGGTGTACGTGGTGCTGCACCTCAAACCGTCGATCTTACAGGACAAATCCATGGAGTTACAGCTGTGGATGACGCCATTGCTGTCCCTCGCCATAGCAACGTAGAAGAGTGTGCTCCCAGACACTTTCCACGTCATCGTGATGGAGTCAGCACCACATTCCTTGACGGCGGTTACGTTGTGAGGTGTGCAGGGGACTGAAGGGGAGAGGGCAGATCCTCTGAGGAGGAGCTTTGAGACAATCGTCCATGACATGTCCGTGACTCACCTGTCTCAGCTACAGGTCCTAGCGTCCTCGGACTGGCGCACTCGTCGTCAAACGCTGTGATGTAGATGGTCAGGAACTCTCCACAATGGACGCCCTCGATGGCACAGCTGTTGGACAGCGTGCTGCAGTTGTAGTGGCTGCTTCCCTTGTTGCCGAAGGCCTCCACGGTGTAACGCAGTGCACCTTCTGCCAGGTCCCACTTACTGAGCAGAATGTTGGAATTGCAGTCGGCTGACGTTTGCACATTCTGGGGAATACAGGGTGCTGGAGGCAGGCAGAGGATCACAGGAACTCACGTCAACAGCTCAGCCTCAGCCTGCTACAAGGTGAATGCCCGGCGGAGGCGTGCTCGTTACCTGTGCGGATATCAACTGTCGAGCTGATCTGGCTTCTGCAGAGCCCTTTGATGGAGAACACGGTGAAGGAATAGTGGCGTCCGCACGTGGTTTTTGTGAAATAACAGGAGTTGTCCTCAGTCAGGCACTCCTGGACCTCTCCCTGAGGAACAACAAATCAGTTTCTGACAATCTGGACAATGAACGTGTGAACTTGTTTAGTTGCTGTGATGAATGTGTGTGTGTGTGTGTGTGTGTGTGTGTGTGTGTGTGTGTGAACCTGTGAGTCCACTGCTCTGGCCATGTAGTGATCTGTGTGGTTGGTCTGTTCCCAGGAGAAGATGATCACTTCGCTCGAACAGTCTCGCAACAACTCCAGGTTGCTGGGCGGACACGGGACTTGAAGGACACAGAGACAATTGTCACTTTCCAAAATAAGGATGTAAGATTTAAGAACAAATATAAAAGAGTGATGGAGTTAAATATCAGCATCAAAGCATCTCCAGTCTCCATTCAGGTCAACAACGCCCTGATACTGAAGATTACAGGACAGTGTTAGTTTCACGTTTAACACAGGCTCATTCTCAGCAGGATGAACACAACACAATATGATCCCGCTCTGTGGGAGACCCAGTTTTCACAGGAGACAAATGTGTGAACTTAGACAGGTGGTAAGCTGGTATCCCCACAGGGAGGCTGTCTGATCCTGAACGCTGGTGGACGGACAGAGCCAGAAACACTGAGGGAGGTTTGTTCATCCATTTTCACGTAAACTGACAGAAATTGTTTCATATGTTTGGATCAAGTTCATCAATCACCGTGAAAAAATTGAATTTTCCTCATTTCAGAATGAACTAACTCAGGCATTTCACATTTAAAGCTTCTTTTGTAACCTGTGTGGCCCCTGTGGTTGTTGTGAAACGTAAAATTAAGATTGGTTATTATCCTTGGAGTTGGTGATTCTAATAAGTTCATATTAATCATGTATCTAAAGCTGTGAATTGTTTCCTCAGACTGTGACCAAACATTTTATTTCATAAATATTAAGAAGAAACGCACAAGACTGGAAAAGTTATTGGCTTTGTCCAAGTTACAATAACATGTGAGCTCATAGTTCAGTGTCAGGGGAGGGACACGGTCCCAGCAGGACACGGGGACATGTGATAGGAGAGGATTAACTGAAAAAGGGCAGCAGGGTGGGGCAGTCCATCTGGGCCAGAACACTCTCAAAGGTGAACAGAGCATGAAACAGAATATCAGAAATAATCCTAAACGTTTCGAATAAAGTGTCAATGAGGAGACTTTGTTCCAACAGAGGGCGCCGTCCACTCTGAGAATGGAAATGTGGCCGATGTCAATCTGGTCGCTCATCTCAGGTTGTCAAATAATGACACTGACGTGAATTCACACATGAAGGGGTGAATGTGACACATGTCGCCGTGGCGATACGTTCAGTGCTCACCGGTGTGGAAGGTGGCCGAGGTGGTGTTCACCATGTTCCTGCAGTTCTCAGACATGGGCGTCACGTGCACCACAAACGTTTGGCCGCAGCTCAGGCCGCTGATCTCACAGCTGGTGCTGGTGCTCGAACACGTCAGCTGGGTGCCGCTGTCGCTCAGCGCCGTGGCCTTGTAGGAGTCGGCCCCGAACACGGGCGACCACTGCACCAAGACGGACTGGGCGGTGCAGCTGTAGTCCACCGAAACCGAAGACACCGGCGTCAGCTCTGCCAGAGGAAAGAGTTTGTAACAACGACAACACAGACAGCAGCGGACAAACGGTATAACTGCAAACATGCGGTACGTTCCATATTTGAACCCCTGTGAAACCTGTTTTCCTCAGGTGTTTTATAGCCTCGACAACAAGTATGTCAGGGCGTCTGAATGCTTCTCCCCTGAGGATCATGTTCTACATGTCTGAAAGGAATGGTTGACCTAGATGTTAATTCTAGGACACTGACACTGATTTGGCTACTGACTCACTGTTGGTGGTGTACGTGAACTGTGTGGGCTCGCTCGGCACCAGGAACCTGCTGAACGATGACACCGATATCAGGTAGGTGGAACATGGGAGGATGCCGTGAACATCCAGGCTGGTGCCGGAGACGTTGTGTGCTGACGGCACGCTTCCGGGTTCATCCACATCCTGGATTTCTACGTGGTAAACCAGCACGTCGGCCACCGCCTGCCAGGTCACTGTCGCTGTGTCTCGGCCAGTTTGTGTTGCCGTGACACCCACAGGAGGCTGCATCACTGCAGGCACATCGTTTGGAGAGGAACGTCAGTTTTCTTCATCTTGTCTATATAAGTATTATAATTTCATTGTACTTGAATAAAAGGATTTCTGATTCTCAAATTCAGTGAGTGAGTGAATCTGGTTTGAAGCCAGATGCTTTCACATTTGTCCACATTCTGCAGGTGTGAAGTAAGAACACATTTCAGCTGATGACGCAGACAGTTTGTCACATCAGAGACAGTGAAAGCTTGAACTCACAGGTCGTGATGGTCCTCACTTTGCTTCTGCTGCCCCGGCCGGCGTGGTTGAGCGTGTAGACGAAGCAGTCGTAGTTGGTGGAGGGTGTCAGGTTCTCCACCACAGCTGAGGAGCCGCTGATGGTCCAGTTGAACGTCTGGCTGCGGTCATGAGAGGAAACCTGCAGGAGGTAGTGGTCGGCGGAGGGAACCTCAGTCCACTGCACCGCGATGGAGGAACTTGTCAGAGCCTGGCCGTCGGTGATCTGAGCCGTGTCGGGGACTGTTGGGGGCAGACAGCAGTGGTCAGGACGATACAGGGCTGCACAGGGTGCATGAGAAATGACACAGCTCTGAACCATAACATCATCAATGTGTTTCATCATTGGGTTTATTGTTTAACGCCGTGGTGTGATGGGAACTTAATTCACTACGTAAATCTAACTGGTTATAAATACAAGTTACAATACAAGTTACCCAAGTTAGTGTAACTGTTTTAATGACTTTAACACCAAAATAACTGATTGATCTATTTCTCAACTGTTCAATCACATCCTTATCATACAGTCACACACTAAATCAAATTATTAAAGATATGCAATAGGCATTTGCAGAAATTGTTCAGATGTAACTAAAATTCTAATCATGAATATTTACATGAGTAAGTTAAATACACATCTGTCTCCAGTAACACAAGTAGTTGTTCATGAATATATGTGTAAGTGTCGTCCTAGTGTCATCCTGTGATGCTGACGCTGTCATAAGAGATGATCTCCGTCGTGACCCGGCCATCATCCCGTTTACCTGTGGACGCCTCGGTCATGTCCATGCACACCACGAAGTAGAACTGGAAGACTTTGAGGGTCACGCTGTAGTTGGTTCCGGGCCGCAACCCCTGGACCGTCCTCTCTGTGCGGCTGGCCGGCAGCGTCACCACAACTGGTGCAAAGTTTGTGCTGTTTTTTACCCGAAGGTCCAAAAAGTAGTTTGTAGCTCCCATATACTTTTTCCATTTTACCAGAATGGACGAGGGCCCAGCAGGCTCTGCGGACAGGATTTCACACCCTGGAAGAGGTGGACACACATTACTGAGGGCTGTTTGTAAAAAGACACAACTCTTCATTATTCAGTCAGTTGTGTTAAAGGGGAAAAGTGCAGGTTTACTCACCTTGTGCACTAACAGGTATCTGCAAAGAACAAAGACAATTTCATCACTGACATGCTGTCTGGGAAATAAAAGAACGCTGTGGTTGTAGACATAAAAATATTATATATGTGATATATTATATATTTACCTGTGTGAAAGACACCAGTGCTAAAGACAAGCCAATGGCTGCCAACAATCCCATCTTTGACATTGGCTGCAGGATTACAATTAGTTAAGTATACGAGGGAGTGGAACACAAAAGGTGCTCTGGATTCTTTAGAGCCATCGCCCACTGACATGGGAACCAATCAGTGAGTCTCAAATGGGGACAGACTGTCCCACCAGCAGCCTGAGGTGTCACACCTGCCCTGAGAACAAGGGACGGATGGACGGACAGACGGACGGATGGACGGATAGATGGAATGAAGGAAGGAGGGACAGATGGATGGATGGATGGATGGATGGATGGATGGATGGATGGATGGATGGATGGATGGATGGGAGGAAGGAGGGACGGACTGATGGAGGGAAGGGGAAGGGGGGCTGGAGACATACACACACTATTATATGAGACTGTGAATGATGTAAGTTGAGGAAAAGTTGTTACTTCACAGTTTCAGCTTCAGCTAAGAATCATGTTGATTCAGCAACTTATTAACGTGTCTCAAATTTCACATACCCCCCCCCCCCCCCCACACACACACACACACACTCACACATTGTTATTATCATTTGAGCACATGTGGAAAAAAATGTCAAAGTAAAAATGAGAGTTCACAGACACACCACTACACGAACTGTGTCAGTCAGTCATAATATTCAGTCCACACAGCAACAGTCACAAGATGTACACGTCAATCATGAGGAAGATATTTCAAAAAGTTCATAGTGGGTGAGTTTTGTCCGACTCAAGCAAGATAAGATAAGATAAGATAAGATAAGATAAGATCAGCCTGTGACAGATGGATTTAAATCATCTGATGGTCCACTGACTCATTGGAGGAGATCACAGGAGCGCTGATGTTATCACGGCGGTGTCATGACACATCACCTCCACGGATCCCCACACGTCCTCATTTCTCCCTCCTTCTCACTCACTTCTTGACACTCACGTTATGTTTTGTTTTAGCTGCTGATAGATTAATAAGAATAAAAAAACCTGAAGACAACCAGTGTTACTGCTGTGTGTGTTTTCATACATGAACAATGGATGAGAGAATGACCTGGAGCAGAGATAAAGGACTGGGAGGGGCGGCGCCACTGAAACTGAAGTCAAGAATGCATACATGGGAATTGGGACTCCATCGAAGTGACATTGACTGCTCTTACAAAACCTGAAACACTTCAGAGTTTTTTATTCTGCTCACAGTTTGATTTATGCCTTTCCAACGAGAAATTCTGTTATCCTGTTTGATTCATTTAGGTAGACGACAGCCATCTTCTATCACAGGAGAATAAAGGGCCATCCTCTGCTGGTATCAGGAAAAAAAGGAAGTCAACATGAAAATGGATACTTGTGATCAACCTGCCAGCAAACTCACACCGCCCAGTTTAAACAATTGAGCAATTTGAAAGCAGTGTGAATAAGGACAAGTGATGTGTCACCTCCATGTGTCTTTGTGTTCGGCTGCAGCAGAGACGTTGTTCTGACAGGTCACAGACAGCGTTACCTATGGGGCAACTCACCATACATTTGTCTGATCAACGAAATCACAGTTCAACTTTTAAAAAAAAGATGCCCGATGTACAGTGTTTTCCTCCAGACGCTGGAAGAACATGTTCTGAAAAATCTTTAATGTCACTATCTCAAGAAGGTTTTATCAAGTCATTTTAGGACAAGGAAAAGTGTTAAGGGATGGGAAGGGAAGTTTTTACCACGTTCAGTAAATTGTTGTTTGTAAAACCAAATGGCATATTTGTAGACTCATCACAACACTAAAATGATCCTGTTCATCGACACAAAGCTGCTTTCAACACACACACACACGGTTTGTGTCCATTGTTCCCTGTGGTTGAGACGTGTTGCCAGGGTGAGAAAAAATGAGAAAAAGAAATTCTGTTTGTGGGGTAGTTGGAGGAAGCAAGGAAGATGTGAAGAGAATGGAATGAAAATTAGCAATATTATTGGTAATTAATTATACGTTTATAAAAAACAAAAGTTTGTTTAACCAGAGATGAGAAAAACAGATTTCCTCACCTCAGAGATGCTGATCAACAATCTATTGAACACTACAGAGTTAAACTCACGAATCTATACACATTGAGTTATAAAATATATCTGTATGTCTGGTCTCAATCCAGAAGACCCAGAGGTTCCAAAGAAGCCATCATGTTATTCCCACATCTTTTTTACACCTGTTTAGTTCCCTCCAAACACAAAGAGCTCTGCGCTGTCAACAGGGTGGATCATCTCCGAGGACACCTGGCTCTCTGCAGGGAATAGATGCTGTTCACAGCTAAAAAGATCAAGAGGTGACATTCATGTGAGGCGCTTACGTAACATGTCACTGCAGAGCAAAGCTGCCTTGTCTGATGAGTTTGGAGTTGGAGCGAACATGGGCGGATTCTGACTGATCGGTTCTGTTTGACGAGTCACAGGTAGCACACAGTAATGATCGGCAGATCAGACAGAACACACACACACACACACACTGGTGGTGGTGCGGTGGTTATCAATGCTGCCTCATAGCAGGACGGTCCCAGGTCTGATTCCTGGCCTGGGGTTTGCATGCTCTTTCCGTGTCTGTGTGGGTTCTCTCCGGCTTCCTCTCGCCTCTAAAAGCATGCTGAGGTTAATTGGTCTCTCTAAATTACCCATAGGTGTGATTGTGAATTTCTCACTTGAGAAATTCCTATATACATATATGCTCCTTATATATAAGGAACCAGGGCTTCTCCTGCCGCCTGTCACCACAGACTCCTGTGACCCAAACACATGAACTTGTACATGAAAGTAAGATCATGAATATCAGACTTTAATACAATCTGTATTCGTCTTGCGCTGCCCCCTAGTGGCCATGAGAAAGACCTCTTTTATACAGTCGACAGAGGAAACTGCCCTGTTAAAGACTGAATGAATAATACAGAATTACAGAAACAGATTAGTATTCAGTGAACCGTTTGCTGCTTTCGCTGGTTAATTCTTGTGTGCCAGGGAAAAAACACAGATGACAAAAATGACACTGGGGATTGTTTATTAACAGAGACATGCATCCAGTGGACAAAACCTCAGTGATACATCTTTCAAATTCATCCTGAGAATCAGCAGTGAGTTCACTCTGCTGCTGTTTTTCTCAGGAGGCTTCGTGCTTGGGGTCGGAGCTGAGCAATTTTTAAATTTAGGCAGTTAGAACTAAGAATCCTTCAAATATGAAGGGAATGTTTCTTTTCAAATGTTATTTAGGGTACTGTTACAGTATCTTGTGTTGATATTGTTATTATTCTTATTTTTAGCAACCTGCTTTGAGAAATCAAATTTCAAATGCACAGGATAAATGTATTTGTGAATCAAATTCTTTTGTTTAAATTTTCCAAATCAGCATATGGTTTTACAGTAGAACACGTTAATGATTAACAAATGATGATGAATTAAGTGCTGGATCATGGTTGTTTGAATCAAATCATGTCTATTTCCATCATTTAAAACAGGCACGTTGTCCTCTGGTGGCATCGATCAGGTTCTTTTTGGACGGGCAGGAGATGATGCAGGATTAGGTGTCGGCTGTGAAAACAAAACATTGATTTAGAGTTTTGTACCCAAGGCAATTGTGCCTGACTATTTTAAAGGGTTATGTCTAGTTGTGGCCAGCAGAGGGAGACATCGCAGCACCAGTTCTTTTTAGAACGTTCAAAGTGAATTCCATGGGTAAACATGCCGTGTCTTGCTGTTAGAACACCAGCGTAACTACAGTCTTTGACATCAGCCGGCTGCTTACTGCTCACACATTTACGTACCAGCTGCTCGTCCACACTTCTCTTTCCCCTGTAAATCACTGAAAGAGATGTTGACATCTGTCAAGATTCCTCAGTTAACACTAGGCTCATTAACCGTTGACTGACATTCAGGATGGGCTCACCTGTGCCGACATCACTTCCTGCACAAGTGACTGGAGGAGCAGAAAGAAATGAGAAATAAAGTTTCATTTCAAACTTGAGATGATATCAGATGCCTTCAGTTCATTTCTGCTGCATCGTGTTTTATTTGTGGTCAAAGTGAATTCACAAAGGCACGAAAATGTGACCTTCACAAGATGACGGCGGCTTCCAAGGAATGAGATGAGGAAATACCTGAGTAGAGTCTCTCAGGACAGAAGTGGACTCTGTTGCCCTCCAGTGTCAGCGGTGCCACGACCACTTCATACGAGTCTCCACACTGGACGTTGCTGATGTCACAGCTGTTCTGTCCAGGCGCTGCAGAGCAGTTGTACTTATTGTGGAAGTTGTCACTGCTCCTCATCTCAGCGATGTAGCCGTAGCTGCTGCCAGCGCTGCGCCAGTGCACTCGCATTGACTTATCCGCCATCCTGTACAGCCTGACACCGGACGGACAGCAAGCACCTGGAGCACACAGACACAGTGACGCTGTGGTGCCTGTAGACTTTATGTACATGTCTGGACACCGACGCTCACGACTCACTGGATGAGAAGCCCTGGTAGGAGCAGTTGGAGCTACGCCCGCTGCGACTGAACGCCTCCATGGTCACTGTGTAGTTTGTGCCGCAAGTGATGCAGCCCATGAGGCAGTACCAGTCCTCGGTGTGGCAGCGGGCCTGGCCACGTGGCGACGTCAGAGACACGATAAACGAAAATGCACCTTTGGCGTCTGACCAGGACACGATGCTCAGTGACTGGGTGTACTGATCCACCACCAGGTCCTTCGGGCAACAGGGTTCTACAGAGGAAAAGGATACGTGGGGGCTTGTGACCACTGCTGAAAGATACTATCATATTTTTCAAATATTGGTGTTTGAGTTGCAGGCATTGTTGGTTCCAACTGTGACTGCTCACGTGTCTCCAGAGAGTCGGAGTAGCTCAGTAAACTCTGCCCGGCGTCACTAGTTGCAATGACGCTGACTTCAAAGATGGAGCCGCAGGGAAGCTCGGTGAGGTCACAGCTGTTTCCGCTCGTGGTGCATGTGTATGTGCTGTTTTTTCCAGATGCTGTCACTGTGTAATTGGCGGCGCGGTTGTTTGCTGTCCAGCTGACACTGACGCAGGAGTCATTTTTGTGACTGAGTTGGAGATCTGTGGGCATGCAGGGAGCTGGAAGGCCAGAGGAGACACCAAAACGTGTTGTGAGGAAGGAATGATTCCGATTTCATTGATCATTTGATGTTTTGGTGACGAGAATGTTGCCTTATTTTCCATTTACAGCCACTGTGTGTGTGTGTCGTCTACCTGTCTCTTTGGTCTGAGCTTTGCATGCACGGTTACAGCCGCTGACATCGTTGCAGGGTGACACCAACACCGTGTAGGGGCTGTCACAGCTGAGGTCAGAGAGGGTGCACACGGGGGCCGTGTCGTTACACAGGATGACCTCTGAGTTGTCTGCCGCCCGAGTCTCATACACCTCTGCCCCCCGCGAGGATTCCCAATAGATCTCCAGTGTGTCGATGCCCCCCGTGTAGACATACACGTCCTCTGGACAACAAGGCACTGAAAGACACACCAGGACAAGCAGGTGAACCCGCGGTCAAACTCTGTCATGCTGTCAGTCGCCTCCTTTGACTTACACATGGTGTGGTTGAGAATGGAGCCTGGCGGGCTGCAGCCAGCCTCGTTGAACGCCAACACGGATATCAGGTACGTGTAGCCGCACTGGCAGTGGTAGGTGCAGTTGTTGCTGGTGGTGTTGCATGTCTCCTCACTGCCGTCACCCCTCTTGAGGTACGCCATGTAGCTGTCAGCGTGAGGCACCGTGTCCCACGTCAGCGTGCAGTTTTCCTCCGAAGACTCGACCAGAGCCAATGACTCTGGCGGGCAGGGGACTGAAAGAAAGGGACAGCAGGTAAAGTGGAGCAAGGATTACTTGATGGATCTGTAGAGGACTCACAGGTGATGAACTCCACTGGGTCTGATGGGGAGCTGGGCCCCGCCTCGTTGGAGGCCATGACCTGGACGTAGTGCACCTCGCTGCAGCCCACTGGAGACAAAGTGCATGAGCTGGACGTGGAGTTACACGTGAGGCTCTGGTCACTCATCACGTGGTACTGAATGGACCCATACACCTCCTGATCGAGTCCCCAGGACACCGAAAGTCCAGCCAGGCTGTTGATCGTCACCACAGACACGTTGACCGAGGTCGGTGTGGGCGGTCCTGTTGAGGCACACAGAACGGTAGGAGAAAGGGTTAAGTTCACCTTCAATCACACTAGACACTGTCATGACATTCGGAAGCAGTGGTTTAATGGCGATCTGGGCAGCGGTCCCTCACGTGTTGTCTGGTTGACGTATGAGCTGCCTTCTCCCTTCCGGCCCTCGGGGTCCCAGGCCAAAGCGTTGATCATATAGAGGGAGCCGGCGTCCAGGCCAGAGATGGTCATGTTGGTGTCGGACGTGTTGTACTTCATGTTGGTGCTGGAGCCGACTTTGGAAACGGACACCGTGTACTGGACAGCATGAGCGATGGACGCCCAGGACACGATGATGCTGCTGTTACAAGGAGAGGAGGTGGAGAGCAGAGGAGGTGGCAGAACTGTGGAGGAGATGGGGGAGAAATGTTTTATTAACGTCAGGACATATTTCATGATGGGTTTCAGTTTACGTAGATAAAAACTGCATAAATTTAGCATGATGTCATTGGGTGGGGGTCCGATGTGGTGTGAGGGAAGAACACGCCTGTGACAATATTATATTATATTATGTCATAATAATTCATTTCATTGAATGTTTTCTCTCCATGCTGATCAAGACGGTAAACAACTTGTTGTGTTATTCGGCTCACATGGATCAAATTTCTCCCCCTGGGTGGGGGGCGGGGGTGAGAGGTGACAGCTATGTTCTTAGGATCAGGTCAGTTCTTTGTGTTTTACACACAAGGGTCAGGTACAGTTACCACAGAGAGAGAACAGGCCCTTCGGGGGCTGCCGCAGCATTTCGTCAATAAGCACAAACACTGAAAGTGGGATTAACTACAGGTCCACGTTACTGTAACAATGAGGAGGATCAGATGACTTCTACATGTCGTTGGGAGTGACGAGAAAAGCCAACGATTGTGTGACTCATTGTCTCACAGAGGTGAGCTGGTGATTTGGTCTGGTAGCGTCTGTGGACACACACACACACACACACACACACACACAAAAGGACAAACAACAGTACCTGTCTTTGCAGTCACAGAAAGAGACGGCTGGCTTCGGCCGCCGCTGTTTACAGCCACCATGCTGAGTGTGTACTCGGTGTATGGGGCGAGGGACTGGACCTCAGCGGGGGAAGAATACACTGTGTCCTCCCTGAAGACGCCGTCGTCGTTCTGGACTCGTATGATGTAATGAGTCGCCCCGGTTATCAAACTAAACTCCACCATCAAAGTCTGGCTGTTCTTTGGCTTAACTGTCTGGATGGGATCCATCACCTCAGGAGCTGTAGGTGTGAAAGACCACAGATATCTGGATGTTGTCTATTTTTCACTCATTTCACTATTTCACAATAAAGTATTCACTGCGCAAACGTTGATCAGTCTCAGAGATGTGCCTCACCTGTCACTGACTCAACATCGGCACTATCCAGTGTTGCCTGCAAATTATCCAGAGCTTCAACTGTGAAGACGTACAGTGTGTTTGGGGACAGAGAGTTGATGGAGCCCATCACTGTGTTTGGACCGAACTGGGCGAAAGCAACAGGGGTGCTGGATGAACTTTTAGTGGCGACTGTGATCTTGTACGAGCTGGCTCCAGGAAACCTGCTCCATCTGAGAATTGCCGTCTTGGATGTTGTGGAGAATACAGACACTGTGATGGCTGATAGGGGAAAGGTTAAAACATCATAAAACGTACATTGAGAGCATCTCGGTTTTGTAACTCATCACCTTGACCTCTACAGTACCTTGTTGAGCCGCAGCCTGTAAATTCAAATAGAAAAAAGGATTACGCTGCTTCATACTGTTGTAATGTCAACATAGAATCAGAATCATTTCATTGTACCTGTTCTACAACATAATTGTATGGATAGAGTTGAACAGCTTACATGAGGAAGACCTTACCTGTGAGCATATGTGCAGCAAGACAAAAATCACCAGCGATTTAACAGCCCCCATTCTTCACGTCTGTCTTTTAAATCTCTTTTTCCACTTCTCTCTTATCTGATACCTATTACTAGTTTTGAGTGCTTTGCTCTGCATTTGTAAAAGTACCTACATCTGGACCCTCCCAGTGGAAACAATTGTCCAATCATAGCAAAGCAGGGCCTTGCAGCTTGGGGCAGGTGGATGAGATGGAAGTTGACACCATTGTAGCTATTGGCCACACATCCTATACGTTGCTGATACTTGGGGAAGAAGATGTGTTGGGACAGCAACTGGACACTTAAATATTGTGATTCTTTCCCAAACGTACTACAACTATTTTTTACAGGTGAAAAATAGAAATAGGCATGGCTATTTAGATATTCTGTAATTAGTCAGGCAATTAGATACTATATGATAAGCCTGAAATTCAATATTCACATTAGCCTTTTCATTTTTCTGTCAATACTGCTCCCATCATAGTGTTTTTTTACATGCTACATGAGTGAAAAGTGAAAAATACACCAGGTCCACACCTTTAAAATAAAAATTTACGATAGTTTCCAACAGCTCTAGCTAGTTCCATTGACGAGAAGGGTATACAAGGGCATTTATTTATTTACATATAAGATGAAAGTAAGTCAGACTTACTCAAACAGCTGATGAACATTTTTTTTTAGCCGGACGACATATCGAAAAACATGATAAATGAAACAGAATGCGGGAAATTGCATTTCCTTAGTTAAAGTCCCCCCGGTGTATAAAGGTGAAACGAGTTACGCATGTGGTATAAAAACTACAACGACGCGTCGCAGTTAATGACGTCACCCACCGGAAGCGGACAGGAAGTGGTGAGCGCGGCGCAGACAGAGGAAAAAGAAACAAGATGGCAACAGGCTCAGAACATGGACTGAAGGGAACAGTTTGGAAAAGTAAGTCCACTCCGTCGAAGCAGTCGTCAGTGGTCATATTAAAAGCACACTTTATCTCTGAATCATATAGACTTTGACGCAGTGTTGTTTTTTGATGTTTCCTGAATGTTTTTCCATCTTGAATGACAGTTGACGTAAAGTTTCAGTTCGATATAGTGTCGGACTGGACCGATGGCAGACTGTTCGCTCTGATGGACATTGGTCCTGGGTCCCAGTCGTGTGTAGAAAGGAGAGTCTGGTGGACCGTCGCGTCAGTCAGTGAGGTCACTGAGCCCCACCTCAAACCTGCTGGCAGCCAGCGAACGTTCGTCTCTAGTTTCTGTGCAGATCTTGTTTTCAGTAACTTCACGAAGTTTTCACGTTATTTGTGATGTTAGCTTTCTGGTGTTTACCTCTGTTCACTTATACTTGTTCTTTAAGACGATCGTTCTTCAAACGAAAAGACTGCAAATATATGCATAATTACATCCAGAACAGAGAGGTCAAATTTCAGCTTGAGTATGAAATGATATGAATTATGTGCTTCACATGTGATATTTGTTTCTCTTACAGAGATAAAGGAAACAATTATTGCAGACTGCAGAAAATCAGATGTATGGAAGGTAAATCCACCCCCCTGTGTGTGATCTGTGTGGTATTATTACTCTTAACTACTGATGCTTGAGAACATGATTCCGTCATTTACTGACTGCTGTCCTCTTGGCAGATATTGATTCTGGACCCATTTACCACCAAGCTCCTCTCATCATGCTGCAAAATGTCCGATCTCATGTCAGAAAAAATAACAAGTGAGCTACAGTTTCTAAAACTCTGTAGAACACGTTTCTATGTATTGCACGTATTTAACGTGCAGAAGCTCAGTTCTAACAATGTGTTAATTTCTTCAGTTGTAGAGGACTTGTACAAAAGCAGGGAGCCTGTTCCGGAAATGAAGGCCATCTACTTCATGACGCCAACAGTGAAGGTTTGTCACAGCTATATCAGGTTCATACTTGTGTCACGAAGGAAGCGCCAGGTCCAGTTCAGAGCCGGTGTTCAATGTCAAAACTGAACGAAGATCCACTTCCATCAACTATTTTGAACACGTCAAAAGAAATGTCTCGTGTGTCATCTAGTTTTCCCTGAAGCCGGCGCGAGCAGCAGCAGAATGTGTGACTGACAGACAGCTCAAAGAGCCAGGAGAAGCCATCCGGGAAAGGACACATACGTACAGCAGGCGTATATGGAAATCTAACTCTGCTCTTAAATTTTTGTAGTGTGTGGATGCCTTTATCGCTGACTTCAAGACCAAACCCAAGTACAAGTCAGCATATGTTTATTTCACTGACTGTGAGTAAGATGAAATCACACAGATCCACTGACAGAAGTCATTTCACGGTTGGAAACTAAACCTCTTGTGTTATTTCAGACTGCCCCGATGACTTGTTCAACAATATGAAGCTGTACTGTGCAAAGTACATACGAGTGTGTAAGGAAATAAATATATCCTTCATGCCACAAGAAGCACAAGTAAGTTTATTTTAGCCTTTCCTCTTTTCTCATCCAGAGTTTCGTAACACACATTTACAAATGTGTACTTGAAGGTAAAGATGTGCAGTGTTCTCATAGTTCTCTCTGTCAGAAGGTTTTTTTTTGTTAAGTTTAAATAGTAAGTAGTACTTACGTATTAAGTACTACTTTAACATTAAGTTAAGAAAACAGTTTTTGACTCTGGTCTGTTTAATGGTTTCAGGTGTTCACATGTGATAATCCGGGAGCCTTCCAGAGCATCTACAGCCCCAACAGTCAGGACAAGAAGAGGACCCTGGAGGCACTCGCTGATCAGCTCATCACACTCTGTGCCACACTGGACGAGTACCCAGGGGTCAGATACAAGAAGTAAGCCAGAGAAGATGAAGTTACTCGACTAACACATCTTTGCCCAGGAGCAGGGATAGGCCGAAACCACAGGACGTTATGTAACTGAAGCAGGAAGTGAACTTCTGCTATGAAAATGACAGGTTTATTTTAAATGCAGTCAAGTAAGAATAGGGTGTGATTTTACTCAGAGTAGGTTTTCTGTTCTGTTATTATTAAATAAATGTAGAATTAGCAAGAGCTGTTTTGAAGATTGTATGGAACTCAGTGGTTTATAATGTGTATGTTAACTAGAGACAGCAACATGGAGAACGCCAAGACCCTTGCAGAGCTGGTAGACAACAAGCTCACCAGACACTACCAGCTGGATGATGACGGCAAGAAGAAGGTGAGAGACCTGCTGCAGGAACTTTGTTGACAGAACAAACAGGGTCTTATGTCATAGAGGAAATCTACTCTCACAGTTATCCTGGAAATGTAATGTTTTGAATGTTCAGTTGTCTTCAGAGACCGTCAGTGTGTCACTACTGTGTTTTTCTCTGTGCATCTGCCTCCCGCCAGGGAAAGACCCAGGCGCAGCTGCTGATCGTGGAAAGAGGTTTTGACCCAGTCAGTCCCATCCTGCATGAGCTCACTTACCAGGCCATGTGCTACGACCTCATCGATATCCAGAATGACACCTACAGGTAATGCATCTTCTCACCATATTTACACATAAAATCTATAGTGTTCCCCTTCGCTCACATAGCAGAGCAGCTAGAACGTCAGACGGGTTTGCTTGAACCGGCTGGGTGGTTTTGTGCACAGGTACAAGTCTAAAGACGGCTCAGAGAAGCAGGCCCTGCTGAACGAGGACGACATGCTGTGGGTGAAGCTGCGGCACAAGCACATCGCTGAGGTGTCAGCGTAAGTGAGGGATGGTCTGAGGGTCAAGAGAGGCATCTGATCACCAACTCTTCATTCCCTTTACTTCTTTTTGCTCTAGACAAATTCCCAAGATGGTGAAGGAAATATCTGCTAGCAAGAAACAACCAGATGGAAAGGTTTGTTTATCTCTCAAGAGAAATTCACAATTTTCACGAGCTTTTGAACTGTGACTTCATTACCAGTGAACATATTGGTGTTTCCTTTTTAGATTACCATCAGCAATTTGTCCCAGCTGATGAAGAAGATGCCGTCATTCCGTAAACAGCTGACAGAGGTAGGTATGTAGGTCTGGCATAGCAGCTCTATGTTTTGCTATATATTGGGAATTAGGTGCCAATTAGGCACCACACTAACTGGGTTAAGAGCTCATGTCTGCAATTTATTTATCAGTATATAATAATTCTTTCTTTTACTTTGATTAAAACAGACATGTTGATACATTTTTGTAATTATTACATTTTAGAATTATTTAGAATTTTATTCATTTGTTATCTAGTAGTATTGTTTTTTTTTTTTATTCATGTTTGTGCCATCTTATTTCTAGAAAGCCATTCATCTGCAGTTGGCGGAGGACTGCATGAAACACTTCTCAAATGTCTCAAACAGTGTGGAGAAACTATGCAAAGCTGAACAGGTTGGCCTGAGTTCTCACAGTCAGTTTTCTTCATATATACGACATACATGCTGTATGTACATAATTATTAGCAAGAAGTTTACTCCAGACATATTCCCTGCTCCTGTCAAAAGTTAAAAGTGTGTCACTGCGTAGGAACTTGCGATGGGTTCGGACGTGGATGGCGTGAAAGTGAAGGATCCCATGAGGACACTGCTGCCAGTGCTGCTAAACCAGTACAGCACCCATGACAAGATCAGAGCCGTGCTGCTGTACATCTTCAGCCTCAACGGTACAGCAGCGTGTTTACTGGACATACTTAGTCAGCTTTTTTTAAAAAGGTTTTCTTTTCACTAGTGGGAATTTCTGTTTGGTGTTTTTGCACAGGAACAACAGATGAGAATTTAAACAAACTTATTCAACATGTAAAGATCGAAGATCAACGAGAGTTTATTCTGAACTGGAAGGAACTGGGAGTCCCCATCATCACGTCTGTATGTGGAAAAAGACCCATTGATGGAACAACCTCCCACTTGGTTCTCTCTTTCTGCTTGTGTTGGATTTTATGTTTGCTTCTGTCATCTGAATCCTGGTTATTGTCACTGTACCTTTGTTTCCAGCCCAGCTCTCGCAAACCAAGCAGAAGAGATCGCTCCCAGGAAGAGACATACAATCTGTCCAGGTGGACGCCTGGAATAAAAGACGTGATGGAGGTTAGTTTAAAAAAAAAAAAAGTATATACACCTGCATATATGTACTCCCAGACACAGTTGTGCTTATGAGATATGTAATTGTCCATGTTCCTTTGAAAAATAATTAGCAGTTTAAAGGGATTTTTAGTCTGATGTCATGAACATGAGAGTTGAGAACATTTGTGACAGCTCAGCAGGTTTGGGTGAAGTCTGTAGGACAGATGTAGGATACAAAGCACCAGCTGAAGTCAAAGTCTTTCTAACCTCAACATGTAGCTCAAACTAGGCCATCTGTTAGAAAAGGAGTTCATCACATTAACTCTGTCCTGAACCATGCCTTATTTTAGCTGAAATCCAAACCATTTAGGAAGTGAAAATTGGTATAATAGTCTTCAACCCCAGGCAGGATGTCTGCTCACGTCCTTCTTTCTTTCTTTTTGTAAAAGAGAAACATACTGCACATGCAGTGCTCTCGTTTCCCTGTTTGCTCCATCAATGTGGCTGCTTCTTTGTAGGAGCCACTGGGTGCACATTTCAGAGATAAACCGGAGTTACGGTGTCTTTTGGTCATAAAATGTAGAAATTATATGTTCACGTTTAAATGTTCATTTCAGGATGCTGTGGAGAACAAACTTGACACCAGAGAATGGCCACACCAGTCAGAATGTCCTGCAGCTTGGAATGGCTCTGGAGCTGTCAGGTGATTAAACTGGGCCCATAGTGTTGAAAACAAAGGTGCCCCATCTGATTCAAATCAGCAGCCCTTTGTCAGGCCCCTGCAGAGGAGATTGATCATGTCATTTCTGGAACATGCAGGACAAGAGAACCCTAGAGACTTAAAAAAATAGGATGAATTGTGTCAAATCTGAATGAAGAATCAAATCTACTTCCATTGACAAATGCAGGCACTATGCTCACATGTCTCCCTCTAGTGGTTTTTACGAAGTACTACATCTTTTTGCATCAATGTGCGGAGGATCCACATCCACACTTGTCTTTTGTTTGACAATCTGGATATCTATTTTGTTCAACTGTCTTTTCCTTATTTTCACTACTCACATGTTTGAAAGAAAGCTGATCAATCAATCTATGGTTTTGTAGTTAGTGCAGTGTATAATTGTTTAAACATACCTTTTAAAATAGTGTCTCCTTTTTTCTGTCATCTGTTTCACAGTGCGCGTCAGAAGCACAAAGCCAGCGCTCAGGATGAACGCCGGACTGGCTCACGCCTGATAATCTTCGTCATCGGCGGGATCAGCTACTCTGAGATGCGCTGTGCTTACGAGGTCACCCAGGCCGTCAAATCCTGTCAGGTCATCATAGGTAGGTATAAATGCAAGTTAAACTTGAGGAAGCTTTGTTGCTGTATTTTAATTCACTTAATTTTTTTTCTTCCAAAACGGGAACTATGCTGCTATGACAGGGTTTTCATCTGTGTCATGATTTACTTTGATTTTAGGGTCTTCACACATTTTGACGCCCACCAGACTGCTGGATGACATCAAGGCCCTGAGCAAAGGCCCTATGGAGACTTTTACAATAGAAGAGAGAAGCAACGCCTGAAAGTCCTCCAACTAACAATCACCGTGAGCTCATCGTTCCGCTCTAAACGTCATATAACTGCACAATGCACTCATTAGGACCTCCTGAAAGGAAATCTGAAGGGAATTTCACTTTGGACTCATCTCAAGGTTTTAAATTCTATGAATAGGTATGAGCACAACAATTGTTTTCTGTTTGTCTGATGAAATTAGCCTTCTGGTGGCACCTACAATTTAACAATGTGATCATACTAAAAGTGAGTTGACCTCATCCTACTGAGAGGATTTAAAACGCCTAATCTGCCTGTTTGTCCTGACAAACATAATGTTGAACGACCTCTGAGAAACACCAAGAGACTGAATGGTGGACGAAGAAGGGCTTAGCTAATGTATATATTGTATGTAAGCACTGAATTCTGACTCATTGGTTGATAATTGCTTTACTTACTTTTTTTCCTTGAAATGAACAACTGACTAATTAAAGGATGACGTGGTTCGAAAAGTATGAAGCGTATTAACTGTTCTGGAATCACTTCTGTCACTTGTTGCTTTCACTGCATGGGAAATGATTTTATAACTAGTTGCAATGTACATGTGGCTTCACAAGATTTATGGTCCACTGAAATGTCAGTAAAAGAACCTTCACATGAAAAACCTCAGCTGTTTCCCTTCTGGGACGTGAACTCAGCAAGAGCATCTGGTCTCTAAACTCATACCCAGATAAAATCTGCCCTACTTGTCCTGCACACATGATGCTTTTGTTACAAAGCATTTAGACCATATACATATTTCCTGTGTTTTTCAAAGGGAGAATATGAGATGGTAATGGAGGCTTTGTACCGTAAGTAATTGGGACAAACTGCACAGCATATAGAATAAAGAGAATGTGAATGGACGGAGCTCTGTATTTGTCGTTTCATTCAATAGCAATGAAAAGTGAGGACGAATGGGACAAGTTGAATGTAGCACACTGTTCCAGTCTGTTGTTCTCACACGACACTACCTCATTGAAATATCAAATCCACAATTGAAAAAGCCTCTGTATATATAATATTGTATACCATATTTACTTTTGCTGCAAAACACAAATCCCTTCTTGCAATTTGTCCTTGATTACAATAAATACAGAAATAAAAGTTTAGAGGAACATAGTTGACTACAGAGCCTCTGTGACTGCTGTGTCAGCACCACAGGGTTTCTACAGGGCTGAAACCTGCAGTGTCAGGTAACACACACACACAAAGGGTCGTCATGCTTCATAAATGCTGTATGGAAGGACACTTCCATCATTCAAGGCTGAGCCTGTTCTGTCACAATGACCTACTCTCATTTTCAGGTCTTCATTCATGTCTTTGCATAGGGGTCTACACTAATAATGCAGTTAATCTGTGCTGGAAACCTTAATTGAAAAACGTCATCTACTGTGTGGTGAAATCACCAATTATCAATGAATACATAAAGTTTTCAACCAAATTCATTTATTATCTATATATATTTTCAAGCAAAAACGTGTAGTTTGTGGTCTGCGCATGCGCAGAACGCATTAGCCGCCAGTAAAGCGTTCAACAGTTGTCATGACAACCAAGTTTACAGCTGTTACTGGCTGCCACTGAAATCACAGTATTAGTAATAACAGTAGGTAGTAGTAGTAGTAGCAGCTGTAGTTGTAGTCTTAGTAGTACTTATTGTTGGAGTCAAATGATGGACGAAAGATTATTTTCCCGACTACTTTCTGGTTTATGTCTAAATGCTGACGCCCAGGGGCGGACAGAGACCGGGAGTGGCGGCGGAGGAGTCAGTGAGGACGGACGACAGGGACACGGAGTGGAGGAGCTCCCCGACGGAGGCACATATGAGGGCGGGGTTGTTAACGGTCTGAAGCACGGAGCGGGAAGGTCCACCGGGAGGAACGGAGAGGTGACATGCTAGCTAATTAGCTACTTAACGTCCGCTTCCAACACGTACAGTCAGTTCATTAAACTAACAAGGACCACAGTAGTTTATTTTTTTTCTTATTCTACTCATTTTCGAGACGGTAACTCGCTGTTTTAAACTCAGAGGTGTAATGATTCGAACCCACGTATGTCAGTTAGCGTTGGAGAAACATGAATACTATATTAATGTATTATTTAGCACCGAAATATTCGGACCATATAACAATACATACAACACGAGTGGGACGACACAGAGGAAAAGTGACAATTAGACAACGTTACCGGTTCCATGGTGGATTTGTGCCCATAGCGGGCCAGGTAGCGAGTCGGGGTTTGACCCTCGCCTGATCTGAATTCGATTGTCGGACAGATTTTGCTGAAGATGGAGGCCAGAGCTACGCTTCGTTTTCCTCATGCATCGTCCAAATAATTACGTACAGAATGCTGCCTCAAACGAGTGTGTTAAATAAATTTACATATCACAATACATACACCGTGAAAGATGATTTTGGCCATATTTATAATATTTGTAGGGGGCTTTCTGTACATAACATGTAACAACATGTGCTCTCCTTCCTGCTCCTGCTGACTGTAGTCCTATGAGGGCTCCTTCTACAAAGATTACATGCATGGGGATGGAGTGTACTGTTGGCCCACAGGCCACAAATTCACGGGAAAGTACTACCTCAACAGAAGGGAAGGATACGGGAAACTGGTGTTTCCTGATGGAGGCACATTTCAGGTACATTCAAGGACGACCTGTTGTGTTCTTTCATCAGCACACATACAGACAATGACAGTTAGTCTGTTCTCCCCAGGGTTTGTACCACTCTGACCAGCGGTTTGGTCCAGGTGTGATCTCTGAACCAGACGGTCGTCAGGATGTGGGTCTGTGGCTCGGGCAGCGGCTGATAAAACTCTGTACCTCTGTTAAAGACAGCTTCACCCTGAAAGCCTTTCCTGAATTTGCTGCCTATATGGATACGGCAGTCACCACAGACAATCAACGGAGTCAAGTAGAATACAAATTTCTGATATTTCTCATACTGGTGTCAGTGTCAGTTTTTATAAATTGCCTGATGAATTCAATTAATTGATTCCTCGTTTCCAGAGGACAGACACAAACAGTGTGTTGTCAGATGAAAGCTGGATCCTACCCTTGGACATTGAGAGTTATTCAACAAATGGAGACTACTTGCCACTGCCCGTGGGTCGCAGAAAAGAGTTGGATAAACTTTTCTTTGGAGAGTCGTGGGAGCCAGATTCTTGCTCGTACCAAGGCTATGACAGAGACCCTCTGTCCATCCTGCCTTTACCTGCTCGTATGCTGGAACACATTCACAAACACAGGTGACCGAAATAAAAAGATCTGCCCATTGTAAAAAAAAAAAAAAAAACATCTTCAGACTGACTTCAGATAAGTTTAGAAGTGATGAACTGACATGTATTCCAATGTTTGTGTGGTGTCTCTCAGACTGCAGGCTGCTGATGAGGACTGGGCTGTTGCAGCAGTTCTGTCGTCGAACAGGGACACGTTTGGTCCTAAAGGTCCTTTGGAAGTCAGTTCAGAGAGGTTGATCCAGTGCGCATCCCGAGGGGAACTGCAGGCTGTTTCAGAGATTCTGCAGAAAGACCTTGTCCACCCTGACGTCGCAGACTCACGGGGAAACACTGCTCTGATTGCTGCCACAGTAAGACATTCTGTCCATCACTTAGGTCAGATTTGCTGTTTTCATTTGACTGAGCAAATGAAACTCAGCTGTTGTCTCATTGTCGGATGTGATTCCTGATGCTGCCGGTTGTTTTCTGTCTTTCAGGTCAATGGTCATGATAAAGTGATCCATCTGTTATTGGATATGGGTGTTGATATTGACAAGTTGAATTGCGAGGGCATGTCTGCCTTGGCCATATGTCACGTCCTCTACTACCATTACCAGTCTCTGTATGCTACAGCGGCTGAGCCAGCAGCCAAAGCAGAGGTGACAGTCCAGCTGATGCCGTTACCATCTCTTGAATTCAATATAACGTTATGTTGCATTGACATTTTTGCTCCGTAATGTAATGTAAGCTTCTGATGTCTCAGTCAACATGCAGGGACAGACCTCAAATCAGTGAACCATCGCTGGGCTTCACAGCAGACACATCCACATCTCTGACAACTGATTCCACGCTAAGCAACCAGAGTCCCCCCACTGATCCGTAGGGCTACAGGGCTACACAACATTGTCGAAATGAAGACGTCACTACAAACGAGTGCTGTTATTTTGTACTTCTTCCATGTTTACTCAGGACAACAGCAGAAGTAGCAGAGCATACTGTGCAGTGGAAAAAACGTCGCTCTAAGCCGGCAGGAAGAGACAAGGTGTAGATCCCACAGATCCCGTCCATTAATGGATCTAACATGTCCACTTAACGGCTTTGGAACTCTCTGTTCTCGTCTGTGTCTCTGTAGCAGGACAGAGAACTGACCTCAGAACAAACCTTAGACTCCAACAGCTCTGGCGGCAGTTACAACTTCCAGGTGACAGAGGAGGCTGCGCAGCGCTCAGCAGAAGCTTTGAATCACAATCAGCACTCTGATACGCAGGAGACTGGATGTAGAATGTCTACCATGAACGATGAGTTAGTTCTGTTCCTCCCTGTGTGTGTGTGTGCGCGCCTACGTTAATGTATGTATACGTGTACTGATGATGTACTTTGTCTCACTAGGCAGCGTGTTCGTATGTGCACACTGAAGCTGTTACTGGAACGTGGAGCTGATCCCAACATGTCCAGGGTTCCTGTGCCTGTCCTCTTTTTGGCTGTGATGGCGGGTGACGCCGAGGCTGTGAAGAGACTTCTGCTGTGTGGAGCTCACACTGACATCCCTCTTCCACCTGAGGTACCAACTCACTATCTCACAAATGTTTTAATATTTCACAACATGCTTATGCACCACCGTCATAACTGACCAAACATCTTACTGTTGCAGCGGAAAGGCCTTTATCCGCTACATGCTGCTGCAGCCTTGTCCGGCCCAGAAGGACCAATAATCACAGAGCTGCTGCTTCACGCTGCGCCTGATCCAGATGCACGGGCATGCGACGAGAATGAGGTCTTTGAACCGGATCGGGTATGTACGCGTAACTATTTGACCTACGTTACAGGCCTTGGTGGTCGTTTTAAAAAGATGTACATGACAACACGTTGCCATATGGATTTCATGAACAATTCTAGGAATGAAGTTGCAGTTTGGGTCTTTCACAGGTTTCCATGCAGGCCCAGGAACCACTGAGTCCTGGGGAAGACCCTGACCCACGAGAGGGCGGTAGTACTGCTCTGCACATGGTGTGCCAGAGAGACGGTGATTCCTGGGTGAGCTAAGCTTTTCAAGATGGTGGCACTAATTGAAGGTTTATATGGGGTAATACCTTACTGACAGCTGTCATGTGTAAATGGATGAATGCTCAGTTTTCTATGTGCTTGTTTTAATCAGAATGCCCGTACAGTGGCCCTCTTGCTCTCCCACAGAGCCCGCACAGACCTCCTGTGGAATGGACACTCCCCTCTCTCCCTGGCGATTGCAAGTGGCAATGACATGGTAACACACACACATACACTTGGAATGACTTCTACCTGCCCAATGAGCCTCATGCTCTTTCTTTCCCCTGCTCAGGCCGTGGAGGAGCTGTTGAAGGGTGGTGCAGATCCCAACCTTCCTTTGGGCAGATCGGTGGGCAGCGCCCTCTGTGCCCTTGCTAACATCCATTACCACTGGGGCAACAGAGCTAAGCTGGTACACAGGCACACATGTACATACAGATCAACACTCATATGTGTGCCTGTGTTTTGACAAGGATATAAAGGAAATTTGGAAATCAAAAGTTATTTGTACTTCATTTCCTGTCTGATGTATTATTGCGGATGTGTGTGTGTGTTGTAGCTGGAGAAGTTAGAAAAGGCTGGTGCTGACATCTTGATGCCAGTAATGGTGGGCGATGAGCTGGGAACTGCAGTCGACTACGCACACCACTCCTTCAACCAGGTACCGGCCCGGTGCTGGTGACCAGTGATCTCAACGCTGGTCCTCAGGACATACTGCCCTGCATGTTTTAGACGTCACCTGCTCCTACACACCTGATTCCAATCAACAGCTTGCTATCAGGTCTCTGCAGAGCTTCACTGAGGGTGCGTTAAGTAAGTGAGCAGCTCAGTTTCACTCAGTAAAAATTGAAATATGGGTTTTCTCATTTCCGCTTCTGAGTGAGTTGCTCAGAGCACAAGTGAGCAAACTACCATGAGCTATGATCAGTTTGAGATGCACCCCTCAAAAATCCTCCTCAGCCACTGCTTCCTCCAGCAAAACATCAAATAGAGCCACTGCTGCAAATCAGGTGTGTAGGCACAGGGGACATCCAAACACTACTGCTGACTAATACATTCAAACTGAATTGAACAGGAAATACAACTAACCAGCAGAGCGTAGACACAAACATCAGAAAGTATTTTTTCCCCCTTCTGTATTTACATGATGTATCTCTTACTGAGCAGCAGAGACCTCTGCTGGTCAAAATTGTAAATTACAGATTCCTGCCAGCGTACCGTTCCTCCTGACCCATCTGAACTCACAGAGATGTGAATGCTGCTTCAGTGTGCCTCTGTAATTATCAAATGTCAATATTTAGGACCCACGCATTGCCAACACGCCGTTCCACGCTCTGAACATGCGGGAGAGGGAACAATTCAAGGCAAGGCAAGAGCTGCTGAGCATGATGGCAGATCTGCTGAGACAGACTGCGAGCCGGAGAGAACATGAGAGTGAGTTTGTTGTATTCTCGATAAGGGCAAATGTCTGATTTAAAACATTAAGTTTACTGAATGTGTGTAACAGATTTAAAAGACCTTTTGTCTGCAGGTGAAATCCTCAATTCTTCCAAGGATCCTACACTCAGCTTGACAACTGAAAAACACTGGTACTCCATTCTGCATGTTTACTGTCCCATACCAGATTTCAGTGTAAGATGACAATGAAACATTTGTTTCTTTTGCTCCTCGCCAACTCTGTGCGTGTGTGACTCTTTACTTAGGAAAACCCTGTTTAAATTTTGCTACACGTGCGGCCGGTGCGTTGACGTGAAGCTGACTGTCTGTAGACGTTGCCGCAGGGTGTTTTACTGCTCCAGGAGCTGCAGACAGAAGGCACGGGAGGAGGGACACATGAATGAGTGTCAGCTCGTCTCAGGTGAGAATCAGGCCAGCAAACAAGCCCAGCATCTACACCCCCCCATGTCCACAGCTCAGACATTCAGTAATATCATCTCTTTGTGTGTCTCTCAATCCAGCTTTTGCTGCTTGCATCCAGGAGAGAGTGGGGTTCAAAACCCAAAGAACCCCGAAAACCCCTAAATCTTCTAAGACCTCAGATATGAGGGTCAGTATGAAGGAAAATTATAGCTACAACTGAACTGAATTGACACCGTATCTCTTATTTCAGACATCATCATCTGATTTTAGAAAAGATCTTGTAATTATGATAAAGGATCTTGTAATGACTAGATAAGTATCTTGTAAACATTTCAACTTGCAGGTTCAATAACTCATTTGTGAACCATTTGTGAAGGACAAACTCTGGTATGTAGTGAGATTATGCTGGAATGAAAAATATTCAATAAATGTACTCTTTCACATTGTAGCAACACCAAAATCACTTCAATTATTAAAAGATGTTTTCTCGTAAGTACAGGATCTTTCACTGTTCATAAATCTGACTTATCATAATTATGAGATCTGTTGTTATTAAAATCAGGATGTCATAATTACGAGATATGATGTCCATTTTCTGTTTGTGTGAATGCTATGCACTTCCTTATGATGTCATATTCTTTCTTGTGGTAATAAATTGTGCCATATTTCCCTCAACCAGCTGTGTGTGGTCTTCATGAACAATGGAAGTTGTTCATTGGGGGAGGCAACACAGAACCAGTCAAATAAAAGGTGCTTGTTAACAAGAAATTATGTCATATGTAAAGATGTGAGACAAGACAGAACAAAGGGTTTGAGAAGTGTCGCTGAAATCAGTAACCCCAGCTGGACTTTGCCTAGCTAAACCACTGATCTTCAAAGAAAACAAATAACAGAATAGAGCATCATAAGAAGAAAACCACAAACCTTCTATCAATTTAAATACGTCCCAATAGTCACGTGGACTGGGACAAACCCGTTGAAAACATGTCTTAAAGGCGTCTCTACTTTGTCTTTAAAAATACCAATAAACACCTGATAATATCCAGAGTCTCTTTCGTTTAGATGCGTCACTGCAGTCTGGATTGATAAGAGGAATGTTGTGGTGCACACAGGTGAATGTAGCATTCGATTATAAATGCATTTCAGGTGTTTGTAGTCATAATAAAAGCTGCTGCTGTTGCTTCTGTCTTACATCACACTGACGATGAGTCAACAGTGGGACGGACGGCCAAACTCCGTCTGATCTCTGGATGCCGGAAACATCACACACTGGGACACAGCCAGGTGTTTTTACAGTATCTTAGACCAGAGGTATGATTGTGGACCTGGAGGAGCAGGAAGACGAGTTGCTGGCCCTCCACAGTATCTTCGGTCCGGACGAGTTCGTTCGGCATGAACCGAAGTTTGCCGGAGAAATCCGAGTGTCCGCCGAGCTTCCGGAAGACTTCTCAGTGGTGCTGAGAGAAGGTAAATGTGTCGCTGAATGGAAGAGAACAATAAATACAATTATATTTACTACTACTGTTACTACTAATAATAGTAATAACAAATAAAAAGAAAATCAACCTTGTGTGATAAATTAACACTTCAACGTCAAGAGGGTGAAAAGAATGGCGTGAAACAATGCGTGGGCGTGTGTTTTCTGTTACTACAGTACAGGACATATAATAGCCACCAGGTGACAGTCATACTGTCACATTTACAATGTGAGCACAGTATGTGAAATAAACTGATGTGTAAACTTACATATGTGATGTAGTTTGGTCATGTTTGTTTTGTTTCTAAGGTGAAATACTGAGCCAGTATGAGTTATCTTTCCTCCCACCTTTGCTTCTGACCTTTGAACTCCCTGAGAACTATCCATCCTCCTCCCCTCCTGCCTTCACGCTCACCTGCAGCTGGCTGACACACACACAGGTAACGTGGGTTAAAGGTATCAAACGCTGATATGAACCAATCGGTCCTGTAAAGATCAGCCATCTCCCTCCGTCCCTCAGCTCTCTGAACTGGGCCGTCACCTGCTGGAAGTCTACCAGTCCACCGGAGGCGCTGTGGTCCTCTTCTCCTGGGTGCAGTTCCTAAAAGAGGATGCTCTCAGATTCCTGGGCATTGACTCTCTGCTGGAACTGCCCTCTGACCTCAGTGCCGCGTACAACAGCAAACACACACAAAACACCAAACTCTGTGAACCAACAATTCAGCATCATCTGATATCAGCGTCTGCAGCTGACCGTCGCTCTTCAGACACAGATGAGGGTGATGTTGACTCCCTGGGAGCTCAGAAGAATGCTACGTCTTGCCTTGGAGGCCAGAAGGATGCTAGGGCAGACCGATGTGACATTCCTCCACCGGCCCAGAGCGATCAAAGGCCCACGTCAGCCTCCACGTCGTCCCATTCAGACGTACACGGAGCTGCTCCCTCGTTAACCACAGCTCAATCGCTCCTGTCCCAGCTGTTGGTGTACGACGCAACGCAGCAGCAGAAAGTTTTCGCCAGCACCGTTTTTTATTGCAGCGTGTGCTTTGTGGGTCAACTCGGCTCTGAGTGTGTGCAGTTGCAGGAGTGCCGTCATGTCTTCTGCCAGGCCTGTCTGACTGAGTTCTGCCGGATCCAAATAAACGAAGGAAACGTCCGAGGTGTCACCTGCCCCCAGGCCGACTGCACAGCCTCCCCAACGCCTGCACAGGTACGGTCACAACCCCTGGAGGATCTGATGCTGCGTCACTGCGCACCTGATTCTCCGTTTCCTCCTGTTGGACAGGTGAAGAGTCTGGTGGGAGAAGAGCTGTTCAGCCGCTACGATCGTCTCCTTCTCCAGTCCACGTTGGACTGCATGTCCGGTGTGTGTGTCCCTCGGTCCGTGAAACCGTGACACACCCTGAACATTCTCCGTTTATGATGAGACAAAATAAAGCATTCTAATTCAGACATTTTTACATTCATGTCATGGGGCTTGTCAGCTGATGATCAAACTAAAACAAAGACAGAAAACAAACTGGAAATGCTCACAGAGGGGTCATACCCCTACCATGATGTTTGTGGATCTAACCCATCTGCAGTGAACCCCATCATGTTTTTTAGTTCCTGTCTCAAAATAAAACCACTTTATGTTTTCCTGTCCAGATGTGGCGTACTGTCCCCGGCGCTCCTGTGGCTCTGCTGTCATTCAGGAACAGGCCAGCAGGGTGGCGCTGTGCACCGCCTGCGGCTTTGCCTTCTGTGTCAGCTGTAGAAAAACCTACCACGGGGAAGGCGACTGCCTGGCACAGATGACACGGAATGACACCCATGCACAGGAAAGTCATGCTGCACTGCCCCAGACAGAAGGTGTGTGTTCAGTTTATCTGTCAGGTCAAATGTCCTACCAGGTTTTCAGAAGGACACTGACACATTTATGAACCCAACCAGCGTGGACGAGGTTATGAAACAACATACGTCAAGTTATTTACATGATGTCTGATCAGTTTCTGCAGCATGTGTTTGTGTGTGTGTCCTCAGAGGGGTTGAGGGCCCTGTGGGACGACTATACCAGAGGCAGTCAGCAGAGAAAGCGCCTCCTAGAGAGCAGATACGGCCGTCACAGGATGCAGAGTGCCATGGTGAATTGTCTGAGTGAGGCCTGGGTGGCGTCCAACAGCAAGAACTGTCCTTCCTGCTTCAGCCCCATAGAGGTCGGATACGTCACACACACACGCGCACACACACACTAACCTTCATGACCAACACACCGTCATCTCTGTGTTTGTGCTGCAGAAAGATGGAGGATGTAATACGATGAGGTGCACTCAGTGCAGACAGGTGTTCTGCTGGGCCTGCCTGGAAAAACTGCCATCAGGCAGACACTTTCAAGAGGGTTTCTGCTCCATCTCCAGCTAGAGCGAAGCTAAATATTCAACAACTTCAACATATAATGAGTGTTTTACTCCTCATGTGTCTAATTCTATTTTAGTCATTATTCATTTGACTGCAACAAGTCACATCGTGTCAGACTGTGTAATGGCCACCAGAGGGAGCTAAACAGCAAGATTATAAAGACACCCTGAGCTCCGTACGCAAACATTCAAAGTCACACACAAAAGTGTTGTGTGATGAGCAAATATGAATTATCTTTCAAAGACTGTAAATAATGAACACACCAGAGTTAAAACACATTCCCTGTAGGAGTAATTACAATAACAATAACCACATTTCGTTTTTGGTTAATACATAGACTTGGAAAATCTTTTGGCCTTGACCTGCTGGATCTTCTTTCTGAATCACACGAGTCCACTGAAACACTGCTCCACAGTGCCAAGTACATAAACACCACACACACACACACACACACACACACACAGACACACACACACACACACAAAGATCCATCATCAGGGTAGACCAGCGGCTCTGATAGCAATCTGAAGCCGCCTGCTGCTCCACACGTACAACCACTGCTCATTATGCTGCTTCACGGCCGACAAACACTCTGTTCCTCTGCTCCATCATGTCCATGTTCCGGGTCATTTCATCCCGACTGGAGACATTTACTTTGCTTGTGTTCGATATGCTAATTTTCAAACTGTGGCTGTGCAGTGAATGCCGCCTTGAGGTCATTTATTATCGAAGCCAAACCAACTGGGACATTTTCTCGAAAACGTTCTGTTCTGCTCCTTGTGTGCGGGGAAGGTGTGTGTGTGTGTGTGTGCATGTGTGTGTGTCTGTGTTCACTACAGCCGCTTCATGAAAACATTTCTGTGGTTTTCTGTGGTTTTACCTCTCTGGTACCTTGACCCTGACAGAGACATGTGAGAGGCACGTTCGTCCTCCACCGTCTTAATGGGAATGAAGTGCACGGCTCCTCAGATCACCGAGGAAGATGAGGAGTGAGTGGAATAACTCATGAATAACTGATGAAGCTTCAACCTCCATGTACTTTATTTAGAAATGTGGCGCTGTCTTGTCCCTTGCTTGACCCTCAGAGTCTCAGATTGTAAATGTGACCAATATTTAGATATAAATCCTTGTTCATTCTTGTTCATGAATTTTCAGAATAAATCTACAAACAAAAACAAAATCATTTGATTGATTTTGTCCTTTTGTCGCTGCTCCCTCCTATAAGCTACATTTATTGTTTCTTCATTTATGTTGCACTGCATTCAGATAATACAATAATAATAAAGTATATAATGACTAAATGAATGACTATTAGGAGTCTAAAGTCTAAAGTCTTCACACAGTATATATATTTAGATTTGACGGTCTGATGCCGTGGTTTCTTATGAAATTCATCCAACAGCCACTGGGACCTCTGGTCATTTCACTTTAAAGGAAATTCTGGCAGCTCTCCATCATTTAAGTACCTGCATGTGTTCGGCACAAACCATTCGTATGCTCTTAGATCACTTCTTGGAATCACAAGAAAGAAAAAAAAAAACATTCTAAAGATTCAGATGAGGTCAAGTGGCGACAGAAACAAACAACTGAGGTGTGCGATTGTCAGGAGGTTATCGTGGTGGCTTTGAGCTTCCATCTTTTTCTTTAATGGTGTTTGGTGAGTTTGTGGGAGTTGAACTCAATGAAAGGATCAAAGACGGGTGCACAGCTCATTAGACCTGGTTCAGGACTCGTCTGCTGACTGAAACCAGCCAGATGTGGCTTCTGGCAGGGGAAACGCAATAAGTCTCCATCTTGTTTATTCACCCGGCTGGAGACGATAAACACTTTGAGACTAAAATACACTACAATAATTTGAACATTAACATTCATTTATTGGCATCGGAATCCAGATGTTTTTGCAGTGATGAAGTCTGCAAAGAGCAAAGTGTTTAGACACAACAGCAGCTTGTTTTACTTCTGCTCTCCGTGTTCCTGTTCCTGTCTCTCTGTCTCTCTCTCTCTCACACACACACAAACACAAGCACATAAGCAAATACGCACATGCACATACAGGTTAGAACACATGCAGTGGAGCTTTAAACTGGAAGACAACATCTCAATATCAAATTGTTTTTTAAAATATATTTTCAAATAATCTACTTTTATATCTTGTACTTTCATTTTAAATATGTCATTTAGCTGTACAATAATGACTGATATTTGTCTGTTTATGAGGTGATTGTTGATATCACCATACAGATGATGGCTGTGACGTGATTTGTTCCTGTGTCAGTCCACAATCCATCACCTCCCCAGTGAAACCACGGCTTCTCTTCCCACCAGCCTCCCCTCCATTCCTCCCTCGCTGACGTCCTCTCCCGTCCTGTGCGAGTGGTCAGACGTGACTGTGGGGGCGGAGACACCAGCAGCCTCCTGTCTCATCCTGGAGCTATAAAACCTCTGCTGCTCACGAGCGTTTTGTTGCACAGTCACAACACAAAACACCGAGTCTGGACCTCTGATTTCTCACCATGTGCAAAGGACTTGCAACACTTCCTGCAACCTGCTTGAAGAGGTAAGATCCCTTTGAACAGGTGATCTGCGCTGAAATGCTCATGTGATGTGTATCAGTTGCATCTTTCTAGCCAGTGATATTCAGCAGCTGGATGCAGAACCCCCCCACCCCTCCAGTAGATCTTCGTTCCTGCCAACACACCGACTGTTTCCTCCTCTTCCTCCTCTCTGCAGTGCCAAAGACATCAAGCATAAGATCAGCTTCTTGCTCCAGAAGCCGTCTGAACCGCCGGCAGCAGATGAGAAGGCTGCAGCAACTGCCACCAGGTCAGAGGAACTACCTGTCACTTCCTTTCCCTTCTCACTACTTCCAATGGGACCTCAGACGTGGGACACCAGATCAGCCAATCAGAGGTGGCGAATAGAACTCATATAGACAGATATCGAAATGAAAGGAATGTGGATTGGACATTTGAATGCCAAATGGATGATGAGTTGTACAATGGCTGGTTTGTTCGACAGGTGGAGGTGTGTATGTGCAGGATCTGAGGTGTATCTGAGGAAGATTCATGAAACTTAGTATTTTTGTAAACTGGATTCTTTGGTGGTTTTTAACCTTCTGACACATTTCCAGCTGTGGTCAGGTGTCACAGCTGGAGAGCAGCATCCAGGAGGGTCTGCATGGTGTCAGAGAGGAAATGAGTCACCAGCTGACTCATGACATGAACGTCGGGCCTGAGCAAAGACGTCGTCATGCATCTAATCTTCACTTTCAGTCCTTCTTGTTCGCTGTCAGTGATGAAAGGTCTTGTCAGAGCGCGATGTGACGCCATCGGTGTTCAGTTACTATGAAAGCTGAAGCTGAAATGTTTGTGTGGCGTTCCTCATATGTCTCTCTCTGATGAAACATCCTCAGGCTGCTGCAGGTTCACGCCGAGCTGCAGCTGGAACATCCATTTTCCTACTTTCCATTCCTTCTAGCATGACACCGTTAATTTGTTTTTTGCGCCTTCTGTAAATGTCATATGACGCTGGTGAGAAGGCTCTGATTGGATTTACTGACATTAAAGACCCATTGATTGATGCTTTTGTCAGTGGCGGAACAAATCTGATGGATTTCTCCAACTGGGGCCCGTTCAGATAGAAAGTTCAGTAGAAATGCGAATTTTTCAATTCTATTTTTATGTTAACCGACAAAAATCAAATCAAAAGTATTTAGAGCTTCATGTGTTTGAATTCAGTTTAAAAGTAACTCTGAAATAAGGAAAACGGCAGCGTTCTCCTCATTTCAGGATGAAAGAACCCAGGATTTTTACTAAACCTACTTTCTGGAACGATCAGGATCAGTGAATGAACTAAACGACAGAATATACACGACGTTCCTTCACATCAAATAACAGATGGACTGATGGGAAGATCTGCTGCTTCCGCTCATACGAATCAAAAAAACACAAACACTGTTAAAACTAACACAGGTCTGTGTTTCAGAGCGCCCCCTGCAGCTGAGGTGGAGAAATGGAAGGAGTCTTTCAACCACGTCATGAACACAGAGGGTGAGTGACATTAAAACCATCCAAACTGGAGGAGGCTGAACTGGGTGAAGTCACTGATCAGAATCTCTGAGGTTTCCTGAGAAGAACAACAGGAATATTCTCTTGTGGCACAATCAGGCTGCGATCACTGGGAACACGGACTGACTGTGACCTTCAAACATCTCTACTGATGGCAGCCCGTCGGGATTTGACAATCAGTGGAGATTTCTGTGTAAAACATGACATAAATGACTGAACAGGGATTTGAATCAACGCAAACATTTACTCTGTAGATGTTTGGTTCGAAGGAAATTAAATTTATCCACTGACAAAGGATGATCATCCCATTCAAATACGAGCTGTGTGACACACACACACACACAAGACAGATACGTTCTCATGGTCTGGTCATGTGCTACGTGTCTCTCAGCACTGTTGGACGCTCCTCAGGGCTCACTGACCAGTTTTCTGTGTATGTGTGTGTGTGTGTGTGTGTGTGTGTGTGTCTGTGTGTGTGTGTGTGGAAACAAAAGAGGAGCAATGACCGTGCAGAAGCCCGCTGAGCTCTGACCTTCCCCTTTCATTGACCCCATCCGTTGACCTCTGGAATATTTTCCTTCTCTCCTTCTGTCTGCATCCTCATGTTGTTCTTCTCCTCTTCCCCTCACTGATTCCCTCCATCTGCCCCGTCGCTGTAACGTTCATAAAGAATTGAGTCTGTGAGGCCGATTGCTGTCACTGTCCATGAGACCAGTGTGTTCATGGCGCCCAACAGTAGGATAACAATAATTAATAACTACAGAGCACTTTACAGACATGGACATGGAGTACACATGGACATGTGAGCAATGCCGACAGACAAAGGACAGTCAGTCACATGTCAAATGTCATTTTAAGAAGTGGTAGAGACGGGAGATGGATCACAGAAAAGCAGTCGGAGACAGACTGGATGTGATAAAATGAAGAAAAGGCATGTAAGAGCTGAATGAATGAGTGAGGTGCAGTGGAGTCAGTGGAGGAGATTGGACGGTGAGAACAATGAAGAAATCAGAAAGAAAACAAATCAATCCAATCTGGAAACTGCTTAAAGTGAAAATCAACGGTCAGTAGATGAATCATGTAACACACATGTTTTCTCTGTGTTTCAGTCGGTCGCGCCGTCTTCGCTGGTTTCTTGAGGTCAGAGTTCAGCGAGGAGAACATGGACTTCTGGGTGGACTGCGAGGACTTTAAGAAGACGCAGCCTCATGAGCTGGAGAGCAGAGCGAAGCACATCTACCAGCAGTATGTTGCTCCGGATTCCCCCAGCGAGGTAACAGACAGCAGAACTCAGCCCGTCCTGACCAACCTGCCCTGGGACTGGCTGAGGGGGAGTGGGGTGGGGTTTGTCAACTACTGCACCTGGAACTAACGGCGGTTTCTCCTGAAGGTCAACCTCGACGCAGCCACCAGAGAGAAGACGAGGCGGAGTGTGGAGAGCGGCTGCCCGCGGTGTTTCGACGAAGCTCAGGGGAAGATCTACCTGCTGATGGAGAGAGACTCGTACAGACGCTTCCTGAAATCCAAACTGATCCAGGAGCTGACTGACGCCAACGCGCCAGAGAAGAAGAACAGTGACAAACAGGCGTCGGTTGGTGGCACCAGAAGGACAGGCTAGAAGGAGGAGGGTCCACCAGCGCCCCAACGGAGCAGCTTGGAAACCTCAGAACGACCAAAGACAGTTTGATTTGGGTTGTCCTGTTCCAATCATTCTTCTCCCCTCTGACAGGGGGGTGAAGACCGTTTGGTGTTAGATTATTAGAAATGAATGTTTCTGCTCACATCATTTGCTCTGAATGTTCACACTCAGAACGAGCAGAGTTTTATCTCAGGAACCTCAGTAGTGCAGTTTATCATTTTCTGCTCATATGAAGTCGGTTTGATTCACACATTTGATACACATGTAGACTTTGTCTGTGTTTAATGTCACTCTGCTGATTTCCAGTTCCAGTGTGTGTTCATTAAATTATTACATGGATTGTGACTGCATGTCGGGACAAATAAAATCAACTGAGCAAACGTGTTCTTGCATCCACGTCTTCTGAGCAATAAACCACAGATCAGGTCCGATATTTATCACTTTACATTGACGCATTCATTACGATTTAATAGAATAGAATAGTCTTTATTGTCACAGCACACGAGTTAAACCGAAAATCTCATGTAGGGGCCAATAATAATAAAAATAATACAAATACTTTATTCTCCTGTAACAGCAGGTTGTGGACAGGTGATCCAGGCTGGGCAGAGGGCGGCCAGTGATCTTCTGGGCAGTTGTTATTACCCTCTGCATCACCTTCTTGCCCTCTGCTGTGGAGCCTGCACACCACACACCCAGACAGTATGTGAGCATGCTCTCCACCGACGTGTGATAGAGAAGCTGCCAGCAGCAGCTTCTGGTCCACGTTATTCTTCCTGAGGACGTGCAGGAATTGAACCTTCTTCACCAGGGCCTTGATGTTGGGGGTCCAGGAGTGGTCGGCAGAGATGTGCATTCCTTCCACCTGTGCACTGGGGTGTGAGGCTGTCTGTGCTTCCTGAAGTCCAGGATCAGCTCTTTGGTTATTATTATCATTTGCTATTATCTGCAAGTACAAAGTGAACAGGCAACTGTGACGTGACACAACAAGGTCTGATGCCTCAGCGTTTCCAACTCTTCAAAATACAATCTTTTTTTTTTGTCAGTTTCACACTTCAGAATTAGAAGGTGTGTCTCAGGGGAGGAAAAACACTTTTACCTCCTACAGGTTATGTACATTCCATTTCCACGGTAATCGTAAAACTCAACAACACTTTTGGAAAACGTGGAACATGTACAATGCCATACACAGAGAGGTTTCCTCAGTTTGCACGTCCAAAACTGAGGGTTTTGAACTTCACCTGCACTTACTGTAAAAAACGTTTTCCTTAAAAGAAGATCATGAACTCAGACTATCTCTGAATCACACCGTAATTATCTTTAATCATCTGATATGAAGTCCAATCTCCAGCAGTGGTTAATCAACGTCTCCAGATTACAGATGATTACCGACGCAGAATCGAATCACCACAGGAAAACACACAAAATATGTTCTTATCCAGTTTGTGGTCAGTCTGTATGTGAACATGAAAATATGAACTGACTCAGGTTTTTCCTGTGCAAACTGTAGCGAGGCAGCAGGTACATGGAGAATAAACGCACGTTAGATATGTTTCGAATTGGAAAAACGTTGGATCCACACTCACTGAGGACGTGACACGACCTTCAAATTACTGTTAGAACAAATCTACAACATCTCCTTGAAGGCCATAGTGTGACAGAAAGCCTCTGTGTGTGTGTGTGTGTGTGTGTGTGTGTGTTTTAACCTGATTATCTGTGGACATTCTCTCCTGCTCACCCTCACATCGAGCGGCTGTGAACTCCGCTAATGAAAACCTGACAGGAAAGATCTGCTGCATTAATGTGATCATGCCTGCAAGGAGGCACGTACACACACACACACACACACACACACACACACACAGCACATGCATCCTGGAGGCTGCACGTCTGGATCTCTGGTTTATTGTCAAGAGGACTTGAGATAACAAATGCCGGGGGGCAGAGTCCCATCCCTCTGTCGTGGCCACTGCAGCAACACCTGTATGTGTAAAATCCATTTCTTTGCGTGAAGACATCGAACATTTGTGGACATATCATATTCTCCCAGACGCTACAACACAGCTTCTGTAAGCGAGACGCTGCAAAGTAAAACTCAACAGAATGTTTGTCACAAATGTCACGGACTTCCTTCAAGGCCAAACGCAGCTGAACTCCTCCATGTATTTCTTGGAAGCGGAGTATTAATGGGCTGCATCCAGGCAATGCTCTGACAGTGTTTATGTTGGCAGACGGCGCTGATGGTTTCTGCTGCGCTCACACCCCTCTCGTCCACAGCAAAGGAGGTTTTGTTCCAGAGGAATCAAAATTTTCCCAAACTGCTCTTTCTTAAAAATGAAATGCGCCCGTGAAGAGAAAACAGGAACAACAGTGGTGGTTGCTGGAGGAATTGTACCAATTTATGCACATAGTGTTCATCTTGCTGCAGCGTCCAAACCTGCACATAAGGCTGGAGATCAAACCAGAACGTTCTCTATTTTGGCAGGAAACCACCGAAAATATCATTAGTGACGAGACTGATTGCAGTGTTTTTTTAATGAGTCACTGACAGACGTGTGGATGTCCAGGCAGGTCAGAAATACTTGAATTATTTCATACTGAGTACTGACTGAGTCCTGATTGGTTGCTGTAAATTCAACGGACAGCCCATGAGCATGTTGTAAACACACGTCAATAAACACAACGTGACAATGAGGCGTTTCAGTGTTTGTGTGTCACGTGACCGATCTCCATCAAAGACTCACCGTTGGTTCATTCCACGTTTGTATTTATCAATCACAACTAGATAGACCATATTTACAGTGAAAAATAAATACATCTTCAGGAATTGTATGCACATATATATTTTATGATGTCAGGTCCAAAGCGTACATGCACGACTACAGGAGATAACACATCGTCAGCGCGGCCAAAGTCCTTATTGGTTGAGACGTGACAGGTGTCCTCACGGCATCAGACTGGTCAATCTGCACCGCAAACCAACGTCACTCAGAAATTCATTCCGATGTTCTTGAATTTAACTAATAATTTGAAAACTGATGGTTTAGCAGGTTTTCAAAGGCGCAATAAGGACTTTGTAAATGCTGAATATCAAGATAATAATGTTGTTAAACAGAAGTAAAATACATTAAAGAGTAAATATGATCAGTGGTTGTGACATTCTATATATTTCAGACAAACAAGCATATTCCCCATCACGTCCATGTACAATGGTAAGATGTGTGTGTGAGCGTTGACCACTGGTGACGTGGACTTGTATTTGACGCATGCGACTTTATTAATGTTACGTGGGAAAAATACGTCTGTGCATTAAAAACAAACGTCTGCTCACTCCTTTTCTCAGTCTCAGTTTCCCTCCTACAGAGTTTCCCAACTTAGCGACTTGCATTTTGGTGGCAGCTCGGCCGTGAGCCGTCACTGTTCTCGTCATCGTGTCACAGGATGAGTCCAGAAAACCCAAACTCCTGGAGCTCTGTGATCGATGAGTAGAAGTTCCACTCAACAGCTTCTTTGATTCCAATGCTTTGGTGCTGTTTTCCGATCTCAGACAGACAATCACATATTCCTCCGGTCAGGACTTTCCCAGCGTGGAAGTATTAAGTCATTCGCCTTTTCAGGAAATCTTAGAAGCCACACAGTCACTGTGACATTTTAAAAACCAGGATATAATTTGAGCATTCTGCACTTTTATCTTTGTGTATTTTCTTAGGGGCAGTGACTCTGTGTCTGTGAGAAAATTGTAAAATATAGTTATTTTAGTTTTTCCCCCCAAGTGACTGTAAAAATACAACGCTACCAGAGAAATTGTGTGTTTTCAAATCTACTCTAAAATCTCGTTTCTGACTTCCTGCTCTTCTGTTTCCTCCTTTATTTCAGGTACATGTGGTCTGCGAGACAGTAGGCAGACGGGGAGAAGATACACAGACACAACATCAGTTCCAATTAGCAACTGCTCTTTGTTTTGTTGAAATCCTCCAAAGAACCGTTGATACCTGAAGACTCTGTGTGTAGACGAGGGTCTTCATGTATGGAACGTTCTTTGGGACTAGTGAGTTGAACACATGGTGATGTCCTTGGGCAGCTCTCGCTTCTTACAGCGTTTAATATTAAAGAGACAGACGTTCCCCTGAATGTTGGAGAGGTGAGGGGGCAGGAGAGGTGGGGGGCAGGCGATGGTAGTGGTGGTGGTGGGGGGGCTCAGAGGCTTTCCCCTTTTTTGAAAATCAAATACAGCCGCCACACAAATTTGGTTTATTAGCAGC